>JAQRGC011855885.1:0-18249 GCA_028659135.1 Plantago lanceolata
ACTAATTAAATCAGCTAGCTGAAAAGCCTTTCATGTAATAGATACTGTCAAATGGTCAAATAAACTCATCTAAGCTTAAGCTCATGCTGAAGACTTGGGTGGTATATATTAGTACTAGAAGAAAATTACCTAGTCTTGCAAACTTCACATCTGCCGACAGACAGGCATAAGTGATCGCAGGGCAACACCACAAGAGGCCGACTAGACAGGGAACTCTCAGCTTAGAAGATAATGAGCCGTCAATGAACACTATTATAAGACATCAAGGGTCACAGAAGATTTAGTGAACACAGAAAGGACAAAGGGCGCCTCTTCTCCAGGGTGAATTGTAGTTGGCACTATAGTGTAACCCTTTGGATCAGGATCCAAGACCATTTCGCATGATATTTCACGGGAATTGACATAATCAGTACCACCCACAGATTCATGCATGTAAATGTTGTAGGCAGCACGCCGGCCACGGGTCTTGAGAATTCTCATACCTATGTAGAACATCATTGAGTCGTGGCTCGATTGGTAATTTCTGAAACCAGGTGTCGTTCTCGAGAAGCTCACTCCCTGCAATGGCCATGTTAGATTGCATTAGCACAGCCAGTAGACAAATACAGTTTCCGAGAATCCACTTATCCTCTCAGAACCTTAACATATTATGGGGGTCTGGTATTTTCTCTTAACACTTAAAAAAAGGTTTTGTCGCAGTTGTGTCACACTTCAGGGAGGTAGTAGAGAAAAGTTCAGAAGGGTAAACATACCTGAGTTAAGGTAATGAATACGTGAATAGGTAGTGATGCATCAGGGCCAGTGGCTCTTAAGCGAAATTGTGGGTTCTGATGCCAACTATCATAGTCTTGGCAGCCTCCAGCACTGTAACCACGCCACTGGCTATGGACAGAGTAACTCATTTCTGGTGGGTAGACACGGCATACATATATCGACCGAAAGTGTATTTGGAAATCTTGCCATGACATCCAAAAGATACCATCTTTTGCCTGTTAAAAAATGAGCAGATCAAATATTACTAAAGAAACAACAATTACAAGAAATTGTGCCGGAAAACCAAATATGATACAGAAAAGTAAAATATATGGTAATACTAGAAATAAGACTACTTGCTCAGACTCTCTTATTTTTCTTCGTTAAGAAGGGATTTGCAATCCTTGAAACAGTTCTATTCTATCACTTTTCTCAGGATCTCTTGTGGCATTCCATTATTTGCGTTTCTTGTTTTCTCCTTTCCATCTTTGAAGGGCGTATGACCCATATGCCAATAGGAAGTTCATAAACTAAGGTGTAGTCTGTCCTTCGGAGAAAACACTAACTTCCAAACGAAAACTTTGGCTCTCTTTCCCAATTCATGCACTTGTACTTCTCTAGTACATGATGCAATACTCCATGCCATTCTTTAATAGTACGAAGCTGAAGATCACAAGGATTACAAAATCAATTTACCTGAGGAACATGCTTGAGCTTGTGCTTCATCCGATCTGTCCATTCAGGGGATGAATCAGACCACGGACCGTTCCACTCCACCTCATTTGCCCATGGATTTCTGATCTGCACAAGTTTATGGCCATCTACCTCGCGTACCTACCATTAACAAAAAAAGAACAAACCATAAAAATCTCTTTTAATCAAAGATCCCGTCACCTGCTATAGACAATAGCCATTTTCTAGGGCTGATACATACCTGCAATATCGAGTATGCATGACCTTGCACAATCCCAGAAGACGAAATATGTACATCTGATCCCGAGGGACTACCAGCACCAAGTAAGAAACCCTCTTGTTTGAACCGTAATAGTTGAGACCACAGCCTTCCACTTGCAAGATCAATTTGGGATTGCGAACTTCTCATGTCAATCTCCTCACCAGCACCTCCAGTAAGGTCCACAAGAGCATCTTGGACAAGCCCTCCTTCCAATGCTTCATATGATCCATGAAGCTTCGCATAGGCCTTTTCAAGTAATGAGACCCATAGCTCATTTCCTTTCTTGCTGGTTGCAAAAGCAGGTTTTCCGGGTGATTCACATGGGATCCAATCATCAATAACAACTGGAACCCATTCCCCCTGATATTAGAACAGACAAATTTTAGCTTTTAACAAATAATAGAAAATATTTTTGGAAAAAAAAAACACCAATCTCAAAAACCCAGCTTGATTTAGAATCTCCCTTTAAAATTGATTTTCAGCAGAGCTGTTACCCGGGCACTTCAATTTCTCTTGCATACTTATGTCAGACACTTGACAGTACTACATGGGTATGGGTCACTTCATATTAGGCCAAAATGTGAGCTTTTTTTTACTTGAAAAAGCAGTGTCTGAAACCCGGATACACACCAAGCCGGGCACTTGGTGCCGAGTCAGGGTAACATAGCAGCAGAAATACTCCTATGGTTTATTTAAATTTTAGTAAACCCATAAGTTTGAAAATGCATCCCTAGCCCACAGAGAGGAGAGGGGTTGGGATCATGGCAAACTACATGAGTGATATCTGATAAAAAAATTAGGGGAACAAAAGGTGAAAATACTAATGCACAGATACTATCGAATGACGATCATTACATCCGTCATCCACGTGCAAAATGCCAAAGTAGAAGGCAGTTATACAGTTAAATATGAAATCAAAAGTGACTACAATACAATCTGCTATCAGTTGATCAAAATGTTTAACATGAAGAGCCTTGGAGTGAGGAAATACTCCAAGTCGGTTCAGAAACTAGAACATCGTATGATGTCTAGAAGAATACCAGGCATTTAAGGTGCAGTTCAACTAAAGACTGAAAATTCAAGACTAGAAAGCTGAAATTGAATCACCTGAATACAGAAACGAATTGTATATATCCCTTCTTCATTATAATCTGGCGTGATGATGACATCTAATATTCGTGAAACCTCGGTAAGCACAGCCACTGCGCTCAGAAACCAGCAGTCACCCAGTCGACCCTGTTCAAAATAATACAGCATCAGAGAACAATCAAATATAATAAATAAGCCTGACAAAATCTATGAAGATACTTCCACTCCCCTGCCCTGTCACATGGAAACTCAACAAGAAATAAATCAGAAGGGAAAATGGAAGGGTCCAAGATGAGTAGAACCTGACAAACATCAGAAGGATTTGCAGCTCCTAAAAATAAGCATGGCCTGGAATCTAGATGCTTTTCTTTGATTATTTCAATAGGCCTCAACCACTGGGAAACAACCTACAAGAATCATCACACTTAGCAAAACAAGGCCAACGCTTAGCTTATTCTCCAAAGAAAAATCTGGGAGATTTACCTGTAGTTTTGCTGGTGGATTGTCAGGATCGACATACAGCGAGCGATCATTTGGCGGAAATTCTTCATCCGTAAAATTCGGCTCTCCTCTCGCCAAGAGGGCTTCCTTAACAGCCAATTCTACTGACCGCATACGCTGATTGATTTCTTCCTGAGTTTCCATCTTAGGTTTTCTCAATCTTCTAGCAAAAGAATCAACATCCAGAACCGTCTCACGGCCTGATCTTCTCTTCCTCCCACTCGAATACTGTCCATCCCAATCAACTTCCTCTCTGTCGTAGAGATCAACCTCTGCAGGGTCACTTTCCCAGTCCTCAACCTAATTAAAACACAAAAAAGTTTAAAGCAAAAAAAGGAATAGGACCAAGAAAATTTTACATGGAATAATTACCCATGCAAACCAACTACTTTGAAACCCGATATTTATGATCCGGGCATTTGCACTTGTTTGCTTTAGTAACTATGATAGCCGACCCCAAATTTATTGAGATAAATGGCTTAGTTGGTTTAGTTTGCTTTAGTAACTATGAATTATTTCGGTATATTCCTACAGCATGGCCTTGCTCCGGCCTCTGGGGTGCAGTGTTGAAAGTGTAAACCTTAAACAGATAAAGTTGCCAGGTAGACAACTTTGACCAACTGTGTCACAAAATTGAGATTGAGTCTGTAAATTGTGAATTATACTGTTATAGAAGGCAATAGTTGGATCTAAGAGTGCAATTTTAAAATTAATTGTGCAAGGAAAACAGAAGAAAACTTTATCACAAACCCGTGGAGGAGAATCTGCCCATTGCCAGTTGTCATCAGTTTGATCAATTAAGTCGTAATCTCCGAAACCCATGGCAGCTGGAAGACCAGCAATCTCATCTTCGCTCAAGCACTTTCCCCACAAGAAAACATCCATCACTTGCATCTTAGATTCAGACCCTTCACTGTCGGACCTCCCAAACGCATCCATATCAGTGGGGGGTCGAACACCAACCCAAACGTCTGTTCCTTGTTCCCAAATGCCAATACCCACATTAAGCGGGAGTCCAGTCAGATAACCATCATAACCACCATCAATGAAGCAAGTTGCCTCGCCTATATCAGCATCAACAGTCATTGTTACAATATGCCACCTGCAAAGACAGCAAAGCGTCATCATAATTCATAACCATTGAGCTGCAGAACTACAAGGAAGAAAATCAACATTGGAAATAAATAAATCTGGAGTGTATTAAACAAAAAGGGAGGTGGGACAAGAAATGGCGAGAAACTTCAAGATTCCATAAAGCCCCTTCATAGATAATAGAGGCGACAGATTAACCAAATCGCACGCGGGGACGTACACACACGCACAGATAAAAAGAGGATATTGACAAACCTTCCATCTGCAATGCTGGATGAACTTATACTCCACTCTTTAGCAACAGTAGTCTGTCTATCCCCTTTCGTAATCAAGCGTAGCCCAACTTGCCCAGCTTCAATGCCTTGTTCAGAGCCGGCCACAAGAATTTCCCAACAAACTCTACGCTGAAATTCAGTGCCAAAGAGACACACTGGGCCAGACTCAGGTTGGATCATCACCGAAACAGAGAAAGTAACTTTCTGGCTCTGACATAAACAAGGATCAATCAGGCCACAGTGTCGGCCACTTGTCGTAGGTTCATCATCAAGAACACATACAGCGCCTGGAAGTCCAGTCTACAAAATTACAGAAGACAAGAATGTGGTAGCTTCAGAATGAAGTCAATTATTACCTCCAAAAGAGCATAAAGGATTTGGAAATCGAAATTTAAACAAATTAATCAGTACAGCATTAATAATGACCTGCAGTGCCCTTTGAGATAACTGAGTAGAACGAATTCTCCGAGCAATATTCGAAACACGCTCGCGTGCCAAAGTATTATCAATTGCTGAATCACCTCCAACAGCACGAACCGCAGCTGCCATTGCTGCAGCTTCTCTACTGCCAGCATTAGGAATAGATGATATGAGAGAAGCCTCAATCTCCTTCCATTTCCGTTCTTCTTTCTCCAAAAGAGCCTTTCTCCTTTCTTTACCTCTACCTTCCTCTTCACGTCTTTGCATCAAGACCTCTTCTTCCATCTCCTTCTCTCTTATATAGCTGCAGCAACAATGGCATCAGAAAAAGAGGATTAAGCAAATGAAAATTATTAAAATATGACGCTTTCCAGGCAATACCCAGAATGTGAATATTTAATGACATGTCCCAGGTATTGGCCATATCCAACATAGAATAGATGATCAGGTTGGAAATGTTTAATCACTAACTCGTCTGATTTTGAGTCAAAAAAATTTGCGAGAGGCAAGCTAGAGTGTCTCAGGTCGTAACACCCCACATGGTTTTGAGCACTAAATCTGGGCATGATATATAACAGTGTCCCTTTAATGAGGCCTTTTGAGGGAATAAACACAAACCTAAATGGTACCAAATTCAGGCACAACCATGAAGTACCCAGTACCTGTATCAATGTGTTAGGCAAGACTATACTAGGCTACTAGCGGCGTGTGTTAGAGAAGAATAACACAACCGGCATTGTTTGGGCAGTCTAATTATAATATCAATTAGCAAACCCTCTCCCTGAAGCCTTTTAGGAGATGAGGGCCAAAACTCAACAAAATTAAAAATAAAAATAAAAAATGACTTGAACTTTAGATTAGGAAATATCTTACCTCTCCTGTACAATTTCAAATCGCCTGCGGTCCTCAGGCATCCACTTCTTAATTTTTCTTGCACTTAGATCTGACAAACCTATGCTGTCAAGAAACAATCTTAACCGGACCTCATCCTGAACATACAGAAAGAGAACATTAAGGATATTTTTGCATTCGAAACAAAAAAAAAAAAAGAACCGTGGTTACTATAACTTCTCACACTGACCTGCACCCTCTCAGCCTTGGCAGTCAAGCCAAGCAAAAGAAGTAGATAGCCACCAAACTTGTCCCACATGTAAACCCATTCAGTATCAATAGCTTCTTCCAGAGCAAGGATCCTGGCATGTGCACGCACTTCTCGCGTGTGGCCTAAGTCACTGGTTGTTTCATGCTGCAACATCCTCCAACTTCTTAATCGATAGAAAAACGATCCTGCAGCCAGTTCTTCATTTCTCAATTGATCCCTCAACTTCATAACGTCATCTCTGGGAAGAACATAGTTCCCTGCCCTATCTCGTGCAATAGTAGGATCTCCAACCAAAAGTGCAGCTGAACTAGCTGACCTTTGAGGAGCAGAGTATGTACCAGATAAAGCATTTCTCGTCTGCATATAACATCATTGAGCTTTAGATCCAAGAAAATACAAGCATGAGTCATGACTACCAAAAGCTCCACATCCCACCATGAAATAAAGCGGCAAAGGCATTGATGAGGACAGAGAAGTACTAATAATCATTGAGAGAGAGGATGTGGTGTTTGTTTTTGTTTTCTGATGTTTGATTCAGTCATTGCAGCTAATGCATCTCCTACTAGAAACCAATGAACGGGATAGGTATATGCCAGGAACTCTATCCGAGCCGTTGTCTTGCAACTATGCTTACTTAAAACAGACTAATAAAATAACAGAAGTGGTAGTTCTGAGAGTACCAAACTACAAAACTTTTAGGGATTAAAATCACCATAGCAGAATATCTTGTCCTGCTTTCGTTTTACCAACATCATGTCTCTCATTTCCACAAATTTCTATATATTTAACCACAAGGAAAAACAGCCTTCTTCATAGCTAACCATTCTTCGCCACAAATTAATTAAATAGTGGCAAATTTACGATTATAAGTTTCATAAGCTATTATGATAAGCAGAATGACACTAGAATATGGATAAATAAATAATGATCCGGTCTTAAACTTTCATATTGAAACTTTCACCAGTAAGTGCAATGGTCTCACCTTGGTGGCTGATCTGACAATAGCCTGGACTATAGTTTCCTTGCTGAGGAAGTGAACAGCATCTTCCACCATCTAATTATGAAATATGTTAGAACGGAAGAAGGGAACAAAATGAGGGATTAAACAGATGAAAACAATTTTGCAGCTGATAGAATCAAGTTATCTTCTAACCTTAACGAGAGAATGTATGTACATGTTTATATGCTAAACTACTAAACAAGTGTTATAGAGAAATGGGTAGTTGGTAAAACCTCAAGCGTCAAACAAGAACGTGACACAGCGAAGCCAAAAGCGACAACAAGTGTAACAGCAGAGACAGAAGCGCCAGCAAACGGTGGGTAGATTTGTAAACTGGCAACAACACCCCATCCTTCAGTTGCCAATGCAATCCCATAAAGCATCAGAAATGCAGCACTGAACGAAATATTCAAGATTGGACATGGTTAGCATGGTGCAGTTTCTAAGTTATAAAGAAAATGTCACCTAAAAGAGCTGACACCTAAAAAGAAAGAAGCGGATTAGTAATATTTCACAAACCTGACATTCTTTCCACAATCAGCATGAGCATCATACACATATACAGGCAATACCCTAGGTGAATAAACCACAATCGGAGGAGAGAGAAGCACCTGAAGTTGTAAGATAAAATTATATGAGACGAGATCATATTGAAGTAATATGTACCATCCCAATAACAAAGGAGGATACTTACCGATAGAGCCCTTCCAGCTAACAGAAAAAGAAAAGAGAAGTAGCCAACAGATGCACCTACAAATGCTTTATCTGGAAATACAAATAAACTCATATAAGTATCATAATCTTGCTCGTACAGCCATAAGCATAAAAGGAAATCTCAAAACTTCAGATACATGATTCAGAAATTAGCTTTTACCTTCAAACCAGCCAACAAAGAATGCTGCCAAAGCCAAAAGGAACGCAAGAAAACAGACAAATAGTGTCTGAAATCTAGTCAAGTAAAAATTGTTCGAGGCCCAGTAGTGAATGACACCTATGCCCAAAACCAGTAGGAGGACAACCAAAAGGAATGCTGCACCAATCTGCAGGGAAATATAGAATCATGTAAGATAACAGATACAGAAAAGATAAATAAATAAACCCCCAGTGACAATGCTTACTCACCGTCCAGGGTTCAATGATGACTGTAACTGTTGATATTGCACCAACCAAAAGAACAAGACCAAAAATTATGAATATATGAGCACCGCGACAAAGCTTCCAGTTATCGTCTTTCCTGAAATCACATTATTAAACAGTCATGGCTTGACGGATTTAAGAACAATGAATCAGAAGGTGCAACTATGCATGATCGCGTACCATTTTAACAAACCAGCAGAAAGTGATAATAATGCAGGTATGCAGATCAATGGGAGCAAAGCAGCAAGAAAGTCGGCCTCGGTTGGGACCTGATCACTCCTTGAACTCACAACCTTTATATATGATGTCCCACAAAATGACACAAGTATAGCTACAAAAAGGTTAAATAAATAAAACGAAATTAACAATCCAACAACATAACTGCCAAATGAACAGAATAACATTTTGAAGTAAAGGGGTGAGAGTGATTTAACAGATCATAAATGATGCTTTACCTGCAAATAATCCAATACAAACAGCAGATGACAGAGAAAATCGATAGGTTGCAAACCACGATACTATAGGCAGTACACCGGTAACTATCAAGGCAATTGAAGAAGCCATTGCCCAGCCTAGATACAAGGAGGATACATAAGGAGATGAAACAGTATTCTGATCGCCAGTCAGACCTCTGTATCTTAAATCGTCTAAAGGTTTAGCTGATATGATTCCACCAAGAGCTAGTAACGATCCAGCAAACAAGGATATGCAGATAAAAAGAACAACACCCTGGAAGAAAGCACAATAATTTTATCAATTATAAACGGAAACGGGAAAACGCTGAAATGAAATGTTAATCCCATCATAACAATGGAAAAATAAAATTACATTACGTAATTTAGCCATAAAAACTACATATACAATTTCCAGGAACAATATAATGTGCACTTCCTATACTACAACAAAGCCACATGGCAATTAACTCATGTCAGTATCAGAAGCATGTAAGGCTAGAAATAACTCATCATGACATTTGTATACAGCTGGCATGTTATGATTTTTAAAAAGAATAGCAGCAATAGAGAAGTTCAAGAAAACAACGTATGAAACTTCAAGTAAATTCTCTCCGTCACTTTTCCTAAAAACAATTTGCATAAATGACTAGAGACAAGTAATCACTTTTATTACTAATAAGATAGATCTAAACTTCATAAGGCATCATTATTGTGTGCATTCTATAAGGAATCTGCTAATGAATTCTGGCCGACAATGGGAAACAATTAAACAAACAGGAGGATAAGATATGATGGCGAGGAGACCATATACTACTTTGCATAAAGAATGCTCAAATGCAAGATTAAGGATGTGCGTTTCAATCTATATGTAACCCGGTATAATTGGAAGATAAACCAGAAAGTACGGATCAAAAGTAGACTCAGAGGCAATACCTCCTTCTGGATAATTCCACGATTTCCAGGATGGCTTGCATTACCACCACCAGAAACCCAAAATTGGTAACCATTGCGAATCCATACCGGGATGCCAACAGACAGGCATGCCACCATTAGGGGCACTGTCAACGACAAACCAAGAAGAACAGACGACTTGCTGCATAAACATTGTGAATGAATTTACTGTAAGCCTCTGCCATAAAAACTTGAGTGATTGTGTTAAAAAAAATTGAGTGATTAAGAAGTACTTATGATGTCAATGCATAATTACAGATACTATACCTCAAGAAGGAAAGCAACAATCCGACAGAGGTACTAACTAACCACGCAACAAAGCCATACTGCATAGAAGATAATTGTATATCAAGATTTAAGACGGAAAGAAAAAAAAAACAGAACTCCTGAATAAGATTCTTAGACAGAACCAAAAATAGGTGTCAAAAGTTTAGGAATCAATGAGATAGATCTGAAAGTTAAGAGAACAAAATATTACTGTGTTAGTAATTTTTACGCTATTACCCGAAGAAATAATTTTAGCATAGTCTCTCTGTTATTAGCATAAGGCAACACAAAAATGAAGAAGTATGTTGCATGCCGTTTTTAACATTTCGAGTATTTGAACCGAGGACAAGCAATGCCTGACTACTAAATTAAGACACTCGTCATATTTTGATACACAAACTTATGAAGAATATTTAAAATCTAAGAGTTTCAACGTGTGACGAGATAACTGGAAAATTGTTTAACATCCAATTTTCCTGGCGTGTCTTTAGTAGTATTTACCTTCCTGGGTTTGGAAGTCATAGACATTTCTTCAGATTGAAGTGTTCGAAGAAAAGCCATTATTGACCATACAACAGGAGATAACAGCAGCACAGCTATGCCAAACTCAAACTGCCAAAAACACACAAATTTGTCATGGGGTGGGTCAATAAAGGAAATGATACAGTGCATATAAAATGAAAAATAGCCTAGACATCATGGAGTATATAATAATTTATGAAACATCGACTTACCTGTTGGTGGTTAGAATTTATGAGATTAATTGTGTTCGGACGAAATATGGCAACAATAGTAGTCTCAATGCTGAAGACAAAACTAAATAGAAGCCATGACCGCTCTGGGGTGCCGGATATATAATGCAAGAGTAGTCTACACAAATGAAGCCATTTCTCCAACCCATGCAGCCTAAGTTCTTCTGATAACGATATTAGATTAGGCAGCACATTTTCAGTGTTGTTGGAGTCAATAACAGTTTCATTAGTATTGTCACGGTGATCTCTATCAGCATCCAGACTACTTCTTTGCAATAATGCAAGGATCATTGGATCCAACCCATTCTCCTTCAGCATGACAGCAAAATTAGGATCCAGACCTTTGTCTTGCAGTAAATTGGTAAGTTCAAGCTCACCATGCCTCGTTTTGCTCTTCAACATCGATGTAAACCTTGGATCATTCAATTTTTCCTGGAAAGCAAGTGCCAAATTGAGGTCCAGTACCTGATTTACAGAATTAGATGCACTTGAATCACAGCCCTGGCTTTCCATGCCACTACTTGAACAAGCTACCAAAGAGCTATTTGGTTGAAAACCTTTATCAGTGTATGATGGTCCAACTTCAGTTTCTTGCACTACAGAACGGCACGAACTACTTCGTAAAGCAAAACTTGGTCTTCCACTATCCGTGCTCTTTTCGCTTTGAATCCCTTCAACGTTATTCCAACTGGTAATGTCACCAGTACAGGGCACTGTACCATTGCTAAGGTGACCAGCTTCGGCACTACTACTGCGCTTTACGCTTGAACCACAACCTTCAGACGAGCTTGATGAGCAGTTCTGCTCCTTCTTGCGAAATCCTTCTCTAAGACGAATCACTGTACTCTCTAGGGCCTCTCTCCTAGCAGCAGATGGATTAGTTATGGATAAATGGCGAGAAACTGCAGCACCAAGCAGCACAGACGCTACAATTGCATAGCTTATACAGTGACCTATATACCTGTTAAATACAAGATTGTGTTGGATTAAGTGATTAGAAGTTTACTTGGCATAAGAAAACCACAAGGGTTAAACAAACCAGTAATGGACTCCAAAACATATCAGGAACACACGAGATGCCCCAGCAACAAGAAGTGCAGCAACTCGACTTTTAAGAAGCTTAAAGCCATACAGGCATGTCCCCACATTCCAATCTGGCAGGAAAAAAAAATCAAGATTACATGATAATCCGAGTAATCATCAAAACCCATCTGCATAATGCATAAAATAGATTAATACACTAAATATGTATGCATATACCAAGAATAATAACAGCGGCAGACGTAATTGCTCCAAGCCAATGTGATTCTTTGGCAGTCAGGCCATATAATATTGCATATACAAGCAGAACCGCAAGGGAACCAGAGTACAGAAGTCCAAGATGCAAAGCTCTGCAGGGTGTAAGCGAAAGAAAATTAAAACAATCAAGCTATTACAGAACCGTAATAAAGTCAATTGTGTCTCGTGAACATAGTAAGACCGCCCACTGGGTAGAGAAACATTAGCAAAACAACTGTAATAATAACATTGAAAAACTCCCATTCATGGGGTTCATTCTGCTTTCATGCAAGCTACTAACAGTAACCTTGCCTTTTAGATTGTCGAGGGTATAACTCATTGGGATCAGGTGGTTCAGGTAAGCAAGCAACAGGAGCCACTTCAATACAATCTGAGTAAGCAAATTTATATGCCCTTCTTACGTATTCATCAATGTCCATACCATTTCCTGCAAGTTTTGTGTGGAGGGATTACCGTGATATGAATATATGTATTGCAACAACAGTGTTCGCTGTTGCCAAGTTTTTTGCCCAGAGAAAAAAAATATATCAGCTTACCATTGAAAACCATTCTGCAAATAAAGAGCATGTTGATTGCTAGTGCAATTGCTGACACGCCAAAGAAAAATCCGGAAGGCGAATACCGCTCAGATGCCTTGGCACCTGTTGTAACATAGACTGCACAAAGTTCATATGCACAAAGCAAACCGACAGCAAGAAGAAGAAGAACAGCAACAGCCCCTGCAACAATTTATCATCAATATTAGATAGATTGCAGTACGAAACGGATAATGTGTCAAATTAGCTACAGGGAAGGAGGTGAATTAATTCAAGTAAAAAGGTTAAAAAGGATGTATCCACAAATACCAACATATAGTAGGCTGTATGGCGAAGTAAGGGAAAGGCGTATCCAGGTGAACAATATTTGACAAAATAAAAAATAAAAAACAAAAACCAAAAGCGAGACCCTAAAGACGGAGCAAAAAGGTTCTCAGCAGGTAACAACATGTTAATGTCAACAATATTTCAGACATCAGAAACTTCATCAGTTACATTTACCACTTCTCTGAACTTAAATTTTCTAAATGGAAACACAGTGGAAAACGTTATGTTTTACAAAAGAAATAGTTTAAGGTATTTTCTCATGGAGCGAATACACTGTTACAAAGTATGATTCAAAATGATAGGTCAACACATTTAAAAAAAAAAAAAGAGAGAAAACAGACACTTCGAGAAATTCAAATTAGAGTGGCCCCACACGGAGTGAGAGAAACCAGATGATGTGGCATCTTAAACATTGATTCCTCAAACCACCAACATCTGGAGCTTCTTCAACAATAAGGTTGGCTCGATCACTAAATTGCAATAAAAATCCAAACAGGGGAACTTCTCATCACATTTTTTCTCAAAATTTTCCAAAGGGACATGAAAGGAGTATGAGGTAGGTACATACTTGAACTTTGCCACTGTGTTCTCCACCAAAGCATTACAGAGTAGAAAGCCAACAGCAGAGCTACTCCAGCCATTATAACAGCCAGTCCGATTATATCTCGCCCTAATATCACTATTAACCACCATCCCCATGCAATCAGCACCATGACCGGTGAAATTACAATTAACCATGCAAAGAGGGAAAGAAGACTGCATATTATCCACAGGTGACGTCCTTGCAAGATATATGGCCATTTCCTAGCAAAGATCCAACTGAAAAGAAAAACAAAAATTGATGTGATATTCAGAAAAAGAAGAAACGGAAATAATCGGAACCATACTCCAATATTGGAAAAATACTCAGATTTAAATTAGAACCATAACAGGCATTTTTTCAATAGAAAAAGTACGAGGAAATAAGAATAGAAGCAAAATAACAGATGGGCATGGCCGCAGGGAGAGGGGCAAGATGAGGACAACAAGGTTGAAACCCAGTGTAATGTGACTATCAAACCCTATGAAAGCTCTTCTACCAATATTTTTCTGTATCTAACTCCCAACTGATTGTAACTTTTCCTACAAGATACAGAAACCTATATGTCCAAAGACATACAAACCACTAGACAATTAATCTTATTCAATAAGAAAATCAAGAAGGTAGAAGGAAAACTATAGCACCTTGCAGCTTCAAGATCAATTTGAATAATGAGAATGTCAAAACATCATAAAAAAATGTCATTGTCAGCATATACCAAATGCACCTAGACTCCTACATCCTAAAAAAAAGAATGACCATCTATACTGAATAAACTAAATGCTTCCAATCAATCGGCTTGTTCACTCATGTACTCGGAATTAAACAACCTCGCAGCAATCATTGAAAACCAAAAACTGAACCATTAATAACGGTGAACACCTTTTAGGATAAAATTTTAACCACCCTTATGAAGCAATCTGATTGATGTGAATGTAAAACTATATGCTGCATGTCTTAACAAGTTTCTAAAGCTAAGCCTCTAAGCATGGTGTTTGAGTGAAACAAGTACGTATGTAAAGGAACATATGTAGTATGCGCAAATCATTATGTTTGTGATTGCATGATAACATGTCAAATTATTAAAATGATGCTTTGCCCACTAGACCATAAGTTCGAGTCCTTGACTCACCCTTTCTACAAAAACGCAGTTTAAGTAATAGATCCACTTCTATGACTAGAACTCGGGTGTAAGAAATATAATGTCACAACTGTGAAAGCTTCATCTTGATTGAATGTTGGCATGGAACTTGGTTTCATGGCTCTTTCACTGCTACTATTCAACCTGACCCTGCTTTGGCAGCAGAAACTTAACTAGCTAACATTATCACTTCGTAAGACCTAATGATCATCACAATACTCTGTTAGAACATATGGATGAGTCTTCTCCAAGTTTTGACCAAGTGCATAATATTGCTAGATTTTAAGTTTAGCCGAATACCCAAAACAAACGAAATATATTTAGCACCCCATGATCTAATACTCCAAACATGAGTAGCACTGTGCAAACTATTCCAGAAGCATGGCCTAAGGCACAAATTTTCAAATTCAACCAGATTGAAGGACCTCTGTTCTATATACTAACTAAGACTACATTCGGTGTAACCAGATTGCTCAGACAGAAAGCAACAACTAGAAATAGAGGAGAGGGGAATTGACGAATTATACCATCTCATACTTCCAATGTGAGAACTTAAAAGGGAATACCGGGGACATAAATTAGAGAATTCATCATTAAAAGAAAAAATAAACTACATGTTCTAACAAATAGAGGATGGTTTTTATTCCATATCAGTCGGGAGCGTTCTAAACAAAGAATCCAATACAAGGTGGGCCTGTTAGACGTGCCTGTCACATATACTCCCCCTGTCACATTATAAAGGTATTGTTTTGCAATTTTAGGTGTCCCAGTAGGAAGGAGCCATTCCAAAACACTGTACTTTCAGACATATCCTTACACTTATAACATATGCACACATATTTACAACTATACCACACTTCATCAATTCATTATTCATTCTTAATGTAAACAATATTCCACTTACATTCTTTATTTATTCTTTAGTATACCAGACTACCATACTTATGATCATACTTAGAATGTATTCCCATGTTCTATTAAGATTCTAAGAAACAGTGACAACATGCCTGCGGTACCTTTCTAATGGGATGTGGGGGTTACTCCCTGTAAAGATTAGAACCTTTCTTCTTTGCCTACTGACTTGCAAAAGATTTTATTTTGTGCTAGTGTTCTCACTTCAAAGCCTCAAAGGCCCAAACTTAACTCTTATAATAGTAGTACTAACCAAACCCTACTACACCTTTTCTTTAATGTTCCCATGCCTCATTTCTCATTTATCGACATTGCATGGCAAGTGGAAGTCGACTACAATCAAGTTGTAAGTAGCAAGAAGCAGTCAAACATTAAAACTGGATCTATGGAACTTATATTTGTGCTGGTAACTAGACATAACAACAACAATGCAAAAATTTGATGACATAAGGAGAGGACTAGATTACAATTTCATCTTGATACAGGGAGAGACTGCCATCTTGCAAATCAATTGTAAAAGAATTTATCCTCATAGACAAAATGAACACGAAACAAGTATGTAGATAACAATAAAAGAAACATGTTAGATGAACTTCGGATCTGCTTCATTGGTAATTGAACTGTCATTTTCTGAAATACAACAAACCTAAACTCAGACATCCCAATATCTTCGACTTAGAAACATGTGTGCCCAGATTCAACTAAAAATACACAACAAATCCTGCAACTAATTATACATACTCTACCACACTAGTACGTCATAGGCACGCCAATCCAACAATAAAAGACACCAATTTCAAAAAAAACCGAATCAGTACAGGCTAAACAGCCAACTGCAACTACAACTGCAGAACAATAAACTTGTAACAATTACCAACTTCATGATGGTTTATCTTGCAGCAACTAGATAATTTTTCAAGCATTCACTTTCCGCACCGAACTAAGATACAACTAAATGTCACTTAAAGGACTTAAAGGACATGAATGAACCATATGCACCTGAACCCAAATCAAAATGGGACAGAAAATCGGAAAGAAAAAAAAGAACAAAAGAGCAGAAGAATAACCTATAAATCCGCCAGGGGCGCCAGTTCACCAACCAGAGTATAGCAAAGGAAGCTCCGCCCAGAACAGTCAAAAGGGTCGCTGAGATTACACATGCCAGCATCAATCCATGCTCACTTTCCATTTTCTTCCACTTTTCTTTATCAATTACAGCAGCTATCCATCACTCAGAACCCAGAAACTACTAAAAACCACATCACAAACAAAAACCCAAAAGTAAACAACAATAATAACCCACTTCAATAATCAACCTAAAAACACAATTTTTACTCAAATCAAGCTTAAAACGCAAACTTTTCAAGTGCAAAATGGGCAAAAACAGAACAGCAAGATGACCCCTTTTAACAAAATTACAAAACTCACCTATTGCAGAGGGAATTGAAGCATCAGTCTCAACACTTGAGCTAAAAGAACAGCAAAATGGGTGCACCCTAGGGTTTTTTGCCCTAATTCACAGCTTCAAGACATGAAAAATGCTTTGAAAAATCTCAACTTTGACTGGGGAAGTTGAAGTCAAGGGAAGATTAGCTATCAAAAACCCTACTTTTTGACAAAAGGGAGAGGAATCAGAGAGAAGACAAGAGGAAGAATGTTAGCTGCAGCAGGGCACAAGTTTTTTTCTTTTCTTTTTTGTAGAGAGAGAAAGTAGTAGTGATGAGAGAGAGATAGAGTGGAGAGAAGAAAAGAAAAGAGTGTACGAATTTGGATACTAAACAAATAATCACAGCTGGGAATTTTGTCCGAGACGATGATTACATTTCACACGCTCAATTAAAATGCGAGTAGTTGAACAATAGGCCAACGTGTAGACGTGTTGTTCACGCGCACTCAGTTGAGAGTGTGGGAATGGAATGGTTATTCACGCATTTGTATCATTTGTGTTGTAAACTTGTAATAAGTCTTTTTTTTTTTTCAAATAAATGGTACTCATCCGTCCGATGAATAAGTTTTTAATAAAATGTTTTGTTTGTTAGTGAAATATTATTATTGTATGTTAGTGGTGGGTTTAAATAGTGTAAAGGTGAAAATTAAAAAGGTGTGTGAGTGGGATATGTGTTTAAAATAATATAGATGAGTGTGTGGTAGTTTCCAAAAATGAAAATGTAAAGAATTGATTGGAACGTCTAAAAGAGGAATACGTAAAGAATTGATTGGGACATATGAGTAATACCCTATGTCCCACATAAAAAAAAAAACGATTGGATAAAAGGTATATAAGTTAGCAATCCACACTCTTAATAATATGAGGATTTTTGGATAATTTCAAAAGCAAATATGTGTGGCTCCGACCCAAAGAAGACAATATCATAACAGCAACACGTGTGGTCCATATCATGCGTAATTGCGTCAACCCCGAAAGGGTTGGGTCTCAATCGATTAGTGGTCGCCTAGTCGGGTCGTTACAAATGGTATCAGAGTCGTGGCCATCCCCTAACCTGCAAAGGCGCTGATGGTGGTCCCGGAACAGGCTACCCCCAGTCACGGGTTCGACGAGGACGTCGAGCAATTTAAGGGGGTAGAATGTAATACACTGCATCCCACATCGGTAAAAAGCAATTGGGATAAAGGGAATATAAGTTAACAACCCACACTCTCAATGGTATGAGGCCTTTTGGGTTTTTCCAAAAGCAAATCTGTGT
>JAQRGC011855920.1:0-11232 GCA_028659135.1 Plantago lanceolata
TTTTTTGGGTGCAAATTTGTTTTCCTTTCACCTAATACTGTATGCTACTGCCTGCAAGGTTCTTGTTTTCCATCCAAACGTCAAAATAATTAGTTCGGTGTTATATTGATCGGAGTAATATGAACTCTACACCATGTTATTTGAAAGAGATAATCGTTCTTTTATACACCTAAGCAACTGGTTTCCTTTTCCCTGATGTTTGATTCTCATTTATTTTTAATTTGCAGAGCATTGATGCCAACCCAAATTCCTTTCTCTAGCCGCCATTTTATGACTATGAATCATATGCTGGATAATCTTCCAAAGAAGTCATCCCTTGTGGCAGATTTGGGCAATCCTGGATTTCGAAGTATGGTAAGGGAAATGCACTCTGTTGGTAATTTTGGTGTGTTTGGCAACAGATCCTCTTTTGATGGTGGGATCCAGCCTAATTTTACTTTAGCTGCAAATACTTCCGAGAGTCGGTATAAAGTGTACTTAAATATTCTGAGAGAATATATTGCTGAACGAAATGGTTTCCTGGGAGAAGGTTGGCATGTCGAATTTTCATTCTGTGGCGAAACATATAAAACCTCACCTGTTTATATAGCACCTGATGGCAGTAGGCTCAAATCAATGGAGGATGTTGCACGCCACTTAGGGTTAACATCAAGCTACCATCAAAGGGAGACTGAAATTGGAATTGGTGGAACTTCTCTTATTAAGAATGGCATAACTATTCATTCAGCGAATAAGGAATATCCTGCTAGCCCAATGGCACATAACAGTGGAGAAAGACACAGCATAATTAGGGGCTGCAACACTGGTGTGGCTGAGATTGGCAACCTAGACAATTGCAGTGGGGATATCATCCATGTAAGTGTATGCTTAATTTCGCAAGCACGCAAATTCCTGGACTCCTGGTTTCTCATATGCTTTCTTTGTCAATCTATGTTCCTGTATTGTTATGTTGTTTTTCTTTTTCATGGATATCAAATAATGTTAGTGCATTCTCCCTTCGCTTAATTAGGAGTAGTTCCTAATGCATAATTTTTTTTTCTTTCTGCAACATAGCTCCTTGCAAGATGCTCTGATGTAAATAATTATAATGATTCTGATTATAATACTAATATTGTTAAATAACATGCCCCCATTTGTTCTTGCTGTGAGGAAGTATAATCTTTTTTTTTATGTGAATGTGTGTGTCAAACTTACCCTTTGTTTCTGTTTTTTTTTTCTTCCCCAGAGTGGCTGCCCAGTCCAGTTTGAGGACTTTTGTCTCATATCAGCTGGCAAAGTTGATCCACGACCGTCATATCACAACAGCAATCAAATCTTCCCTGTTGGATACAGGTGTAGCTGGCACGATAGAGTTACGGGGTCTCTTTTTGTATGTGATATTGCAGATGGAGGCAGTAGTGGCCCTATATTTAAAGTTACTAGATATCCATGCAGCAGGCAGTCCATACCAGTTGGCACAACTGTCCTCTTGACAAAGAAATCGGGTTCTGGCAAAGGGAACAACATAATTGGCAAATATGATTCGGTTGCATTTCAGGCAGTTGATGACGAAAGTATTTCAGTAATTACCCTGCTAAACGAAAATAGTCCTACATGTCTAGATGTCGCTCTTTCAAACAGAGAGGATGAAGTCCATAAGTCCCCAGATGGCAATCAGAGAACTGAAAGTTCAGTAGATGACTCTGTACTCTTACATGATGTTGAATTTGAAGTTGAAAGCCGATCATCATCCATTGCCTGGGAAAAGGTGTCTCATGCTCTTTTGTCTATTTGCCGTGAGCATTTTAAACAAGAAGGTCACATAAGGTTTTATTGTCAGCACAATATAAATGGAATAAGCAATCAAAATCAGGATCATCTTGATTCTTTGTCGAGATATTGTCACTCCAATCGTCCAGTCGACATTCCACAACTGTCTCAAAATGAGAGTATGTTAATGGCGACCTGTGAAAAGTTGCATACATGGTTAAACCATGATAGATTTGGACTAGATACAGATTTTGTTCAAGAAGTTATAGAGCAGCTTCCTGGAGTTTCTGCCTGTTTAGAATATAAAAGCCTGAATCTTAGAAAGCCCACTGAAGCCCTGCAAACAATCAGTAGTGGTTTTTTCCTTGCAGAACATAGGACAATTGATGCATTTGGTGTTAGTAAAAAGTCTCAGTTGCAATCTGGTGGGAGATCAGACAGTTTCAAACGGGATCTCTGCCCGGCTGGCAAGCCACTGAACTCGATGCTACCTTCGAACTTGATTGGTGATGTCCTGCAGGTACGTGACCTCCTATTGTTTGATACCATTGGTGTTTCTACATGCTTATTTTTTCTCTTTTCTGGTATCAGGTTTGGGAGCTTGCATGGCGTTTCTTAGATGTTCTTGGGCTTGGAGAACCCTTTTCTTTTCAAAAGATTGAGTCTGAACTTATAGGCCCTTGTGGTGGCAGCTGGCCTCATGAAACTCTGGGTATCGAAGATGCTTTTCTGTCTAGAGGCAGGTTGGATTATGAAGCTATAGGTGCTAGTCGTGGCATGCACACCGGTCTTCTTTTGACAAAGATTCTTCGTTCATTGCTGAAATTGCTTGTGAGTGAGCTCCTGTCAAAGGTGGTGGTGTATCTTGATGCAGGAGAGTTCAAGTCACGAAGGAACAGGAAGAAAGATTTTGATGGTTTGGCTGCTTTAAAGAAAACAAAGCTTGACATGCTGCCTGTTAATGAACTTACTTGGCATGAAATTGCCCGCAGATATATTTTGTCAGTGTTATCAATGGATGGTAAGCTTGAGTCTGTAGATGCAATTAGCCGTGAAAGCAGGAAGGTTTTCCATTGTTTACAAGGTGATGGTGGATTGCTTTGTGGATCCCTTACTAGCTTAGCCGCACTCCAGGGAGATGCAGTGGTGAGATGTTACTTTTCTATTGATCTTGTTTACATTCCATCTTCATGTCTTGTAGAATTAGCTACACTATTTGCAGTTTCTAAGAGCACACTTTAGAGGAATCCTATAATATATCCCTAAATATTGCTCCTAACTAATCCCCTATGATTATTTAGGATATCAACTTCATACATCATAGTTAGAGGTGTCCTATTTTCTATAGATTAGTGATGAAAAGTGATGAAAAATACATGTAGGATATTTGTGGTGCCACATGGATAGGGAAGGTTAAATGGGTTCTCATTTGTAAAAAGTTTTTTAGGGAGTCCCATGTTTAGGATTCAATTTTTGTGAGGACCAATGAATTTAGAAATTCTGCATTTGTTGGTTTTTAACACAATTTTCTCAATTTCATCCTAAATATGAGATCGGGAGAGGTTTTAGGATTCCTACAACTATTGCTCTAATATGTTATCTTTCATATGTCTTCATGTAAAACATGTGTAGGAATTTGCGCTCTGCCAAATAATATCAGTTATGTTAATTGAAAAGAACAATTAAATTAATTATAACAGTATCCGGTCCATGTTTCTCAGTGGATGACAATTGAACTTATGTTAATTCTCATAAGGATTTATATGTTTTTTTACTCTCCTACCGGGTTGGACCTCTTTAATGTATTTTGTTGTTGACTAGTTGCTTGTCTGTGTAATAGAGTAAGGTTTGTTTGCTGCTATCACTGTCATTCTGCTATCACTCCCAGAGTTTCTTGTTGCATATGGTTTTCGAATGACTTGCCAATATCCATCTCCATAGTGATTGACTGGTCTTGATATTTGTTTGGCATCTAGCTTTCATGCATTAGACACCACGGGGTTCACATTTGTGTTTTGGAATCTTACCCCGGGTTGATTGATCTGAAGCATTTGGAATGAAATAAATAATAGATGCTTTGATGAGTCTTCTAACCCAGACTGGAAGTTTGTGAGGAATTTCTCTGGTCTGTTATTGTACTGGTTGAATGTGGCTGCTGTTAGTCCCTTGCCTGCCGTAGTACACTTCCTGTGTATCATCACTTTCTTGATCACCTTTTTTTAAAAAAAGCCTTTGACCAAGTATTGATTGTACAATGACCAAAAGATTTAGCAAGTTCATTTGTTGATTAAATATAGCTTTGAACCTGCTGCTTATGTTTTAGAAATTCATTGATGAAACTGATTGTGATATTTGTGGTTCCAGGTTCTGGCAGATGCTATGAAGAATATATTTGGTTCATTAAAGAACAAGAGTGAGATTATTAGTATATGTGAGAGGCAATCTGATTCTCATGGCGATCACACAACTGAGGCGAATGATGATGCCACCCCTGAATGGGCCCAAGTGCTTGAACCTGTAAGAAAGCTACCCACAAATGTTGGAGCTCGAATCCGGAGGTGTATCAATGAAGCTTTGGAGAAAAATCCTCCTGAATGGGCCAGAAAGATATTGGAGCATTCAATCAGTAAAGAAGTTTATAAGGGCAATGCATCAGGTCCTACTAAGGTAATATGTTGTTTAAAGCTGCTTTAATATTAAAATTTCATGTACCATCAGTTTTAGGGAGCTTATGTGGATTTGTAAAGTGAGTTTGATAATCTCTTTAAAATTCAGCGAGCTGTAGTCTCAGTGCTTGATAAGGTGAGCAGTGAAAATCCGTTGCCAAAAGCTGAGAAGACAGAAAAAATCAGGCTTAAGACCAATGTGACTGATCTGATCTCAAAACAATGTCGCATTGTACTCCGCCGTGCTGCTGCAGCAGATAAAGATAAAGTATTCTGCAATCTACTGGCTAAGACAACTTTGAGTCGTAACGACAATGATGATGAAGGCCTTCTAGGATATCCTGCAATGGTGTCTCGTCCTTTAGACTTTAGGTCAATTGATCTGAGATTGGCTGCTGGAGTGTATGACGGATTGCAGGAAGCTTTCCTTGATGATGTTCGGGAGGTATGCAACTATATATATCTGTGCTTTTCTAATTTTTATGTTTATTTATTTTCATTTTGCACTTATCTGTTTCTTAATTTGGACCGTTCTTAACCTACTAGATTGATATTCATGTCTCAGAAAAACTATACTGTAGTATTCATTACCTTTTTTTTTTCGAACCAAGGGAATCTTTTGTTTCAAAAAACAGATAAGTGCATGCCGACTGTGTCAGCAGCCTACTAACCTCAGAAAAAATCCTAACATCCAAAAACTATTGTTAATGTTCACATTTTTTCTATCTATCTATCAAGAGTGTGTAAATGCGCAAACGTTATTGGTTTAAGCGCACATCTATGGGCTTTTCATTTAATAATCTATGCAACTATAAACAGTTCTCAATTACCTGTGTAATAATGGTGATCAGAAAATAGCTTGAGTTCTGAGATTCATCTTATTGTGGGCAGTTCATTAAAATAATTATCATCTTAGACCCCTTTAAGTGCAATAAAGGGGTAGAATGCATGAAAACGATTCAAAACTTGCAATGAAATATAAAACTTATAATAAAACAGTGGGTACTGATAGCTTGACTCGTCCTGTTTATGTGAGCCGGAATAGAAACTCCACTTTTTCATTCCTGTTACGTTATTGTTTAGAATTATGTTTAAGTGCAAGTTATTTTTGCTGTGCTGCTTAATAGGTATCAATAACACTTTACTATGACCTAAATATCTGTAGGTTTGGAGTAATGTACGTACCGTATACAGCGATAGGTCGGATTTGGTTGCTGAGGCAGATAACTTGTCCCAGATTTTTGAGGATTTGTATGAGAAAGAGGTCGGTGCTCTGTGATGCTATTAAATTAATAGGTTGGCCTTCTAGACTTCTTTCAATGTCCTTATTTAAGTTTCTTGTATTTTCTCAGGTTCAAACCCTTGTGAGTAAGATTGCTGAGGCTTCCGGTGACAATGCAGAGAGAGAGGACATATTTGCTGATGTTACCAAAAGTTTGATTCCTAGAGCCCCATGGGAAGATGGAATATGTAAAACCTGTGGCATGGACAAAGATGATGAGAATGTTCTGTTGTGCGATAGATGTGATTCAGAATACCATAGTTATTGCTTGAATCCTCCACTGCTGAAAATTCCTGCAGGAAACTGGTACTGCCCTTCCTGTGTTGCTGGCCACTCTATTCCTTCCATTGCAGTTTTTGGGTTTCTTGAAAATCATAATAGAAAGAAAAGATATCAAGGGGACTTCATGCGCAAGTTTTTGGAACAATTGACTCGAATGGTCAAGCTCATGGATGTCAAAGAATTTACGGAGTTTACAGTTGATGAGGTAGGTCTGGTTTTCATTATTAATTGCACATGAGCCTACAGCTTTAAATAAGTTTCAATAATATGAAAGTACCTCTTTAATTTTTCCGCTATGGTTTATAAACTACACATATAGTTTTATATGCACCCAAGAACAAGTTTGTGGTAGATATATATTATCATTGTTATTTAGGAACGCATCATAGGTTCAATGATTCTTGTAGTTAAAGCACACGGTGTACTTCATCGAAAGTCATGAATGCGTATGCATATATATACTGTATTTGATATCTCAATAAGCTCAGCACACATCACAAATGCACTTATCAGTCAAGAAATAGTAAATGTTCTACATAATTGCTAAAAAAAGTATATTATGAGACGAGCGCATAAGACTATAGAAAGAAAGGGAGCATTATAGTTAGTGGATGATGACATTACATATTAGAACTTTAATATTTTATGTACAAATAATGCGCAATGTATGGTTTGTGAAGCATGCGCTTCAAAGTAAAGCACTCTGTCTTTATACCCTTAAGTTAAGAATCTGTATTGTGTTACGACAGTTTATAATAGTTATTCTGCATGTCGTCTTGTCAATAAATTTTGAGTTTACTTCTTGCAGAAAATATTCTTCCTGAAATTCTTCTTCGATGAGGTGTTAAATACAGCTTCTATCCATGAGCACCTGGAACTATGTGCTTCTCGAACCACTGAGTTGCAGCAGAAAATGAAGTTGCTGACCTCGGAAATGAAAGTATTAAAATTCAAAGAAGAGATGCTAGCTGTTAGTGCAGACAAAGAGAATTCTAGTATCTGCAGTGGACGTGCTGAGGTGCAATCAGATGCATCCTCTTCTTTGCCAGCAATCGAGCCTCAGTTGCCTCCCTCAAGGAGCAATACTAGTGCTAATACAGCTGATGCATTGAGCCAACATGAAAATTTTGCTCATGCACAACAGCCGAGAAGACCTGACTCGCAAAATGACATAGCTGAGGACAACAGCCAGAAGATGCATTTGATAAAGGGTGAAATCTCTGAAATGCAGAGATCAATTGCTTCTATAGAAAAGGAACTTGTAAAACTGTCTCTCCGAAAGGATTTTCTAGGAAGAGATTCTAATGGCAGAGTTTACTGGGCTTTTCACTCGCACGGTGCTCGCCCTTGGATAATAGCCAATGGGAGTTTGTCATCCCAAGAGAACAGTTCTGAAGTGTTCAGCAGCATTCCAGGTTCTGATAAGTGGATGATATATGAGTCTGACAGGGAATTTTGGGAACTTTTCAGATGGCTTAGAGATGATAATGTGAGAGAGAAGGAGTTGAAGGAAGCATTAGTACTGTTCCAAAGCAACAAGCTGAAGGACAGTGACTATACTCAAAAGCATGCTCTAGGTGGAGAAGAAAGTGGTGCTATTTCTGGTAAAATAGATCCTTTGCCGGCTGACTCACTGGCTTCAAAAGCTCTCAAGACATTGGAAGCAAAGTTCGGTCCTTGCTGTGGGACTGCGAGTGGCAATGATCATCAGAATCTTGACTCTGGAGCAAAGTTATTCAGATTATTCAGATGTCAATGCTTGGAGGTCTTTTGGGAATCACGAGGGCACTGCTTCAGTTGTCATCAGACTTTCCTGGACGAGGAGCATCTCAGACAGCATTCAGAGGGTTGCAAACCTTTGCCTTCTGTACCTAAGAAAAGTAAGTTAGCTGAAGATCTTTCCAGTTGGAAGAAACCAATAACCATGGGTTTTCTCGAGGACTGCCTTGGTACCACAGGCATTGTTCATGCTACGTCCAGTGAGAAAGAGAGATCTAGTTTGTTCAAGCACCAAATTGGGCCTGATTCCCCATTTAAACTTGAGGAGGTTATGGCCAGATTTGTTGTTCCGACCTCCCTTAAAGGTGCAGCCAATGAAATAGGACTTATTGGTAGTGGTGGGCATCCATCCATTCTTCCAAATGGGCTTTCATATCTCACTGATTCTACACTAATGTTGCACGGAAGAACAGATGACGCAAATTCAACCAAGATCCCGTCTTCTTCAAGATGGCTACATCAGTCTAATGAAGCCCCCATAGTAAATCCTGCAAAAGGTCTGCATAGATGGTCAATTCGTGCAGAAAACCGACCGCGTGATGGTCCTAGTCTTTCATCCACAGGCCCTGATAATTCACTTTCTTGGTTGACCATAAGCCACATTACGAGTGAGTCTTCATCAAGGCCGTTAGTTGGCCGAGCTTCTGAAATTCTTAGGATTCTCAAGATCAATCTGCTTGATATTGATGCTGCACTCCCTGAAGATGCTTTGAGACTGTCACGGTGGCATCAAGAAAGAAGATGTGCATGGCGTGCATTTGTTAAATCTGCACGGTCTATATATGAGGTTAGTACTATTCGTGTTTTTCTGTGCATTCTTACTCTGGGATATTTCTGTTGCCTTGTGCCAATGCAGTGCAATCTCACTTCAGTATTCTTTTCCTTTTCTTTTTGGTTTTTCCATTTTTTAATGTGGCGTGGTGCTCAACAACTATAAGTTAGATAGTAGATACTAAATTACATAGCATCCTTACTTTAATCACCCACTAATCTGTAGGATGCATGGATTTGCTAAGATCTCATTGTTATTATTTTTTGCTTCAAGTTTTGTTACTTGGTAACTGAGTTTGGAGAACCTTAGCTGAAAATGGCAGGTTCAGATCACATATATATTTATAAATGCAAAGAATACCCTAGACTGCAATTTATGTCTTTATATTCTCTACCTACATTCAGCTGTTGAGATTTTAATTTCTTTTAAATTCAGCTGCAAAACCAAGTCATGTCATATCCCCCAGCTTTTTGTATAGTATCGTGTAGGGCTAAATCTCAAGTGTCAGCTCAGAAACTGTCCATTTCTTAAATATGTTGTCTCTTAGATAATAATTAAAAATTGGGGATTAGTGTATAATATTGTGACAAATCTTCTGTATAACCAATATAATCAGTTTGATTAATCTCCAACTCAAGGCAGTAGGTTATTAACAGGAGCTAGTATTGGATGAATTTATTGTTAAAGCTGATTTTATATTTCATAGTCTGTTCATTAGTATGCCGATTTTGTTGCAGATGGTTGAAGCTACCTTAGTACTGGAGGACGCAATCAATAGCACCTTCTTAAGCAGTAGTTGGTGGTATTGGTCCTCAGCATCAACAGCTGCAAAGATCTCTACTCTCTCTGCACTTTCTTTGCGCATATATGCACTTGATTCTGCCATCTTTTATGAGAAGCCTCTGCCCAGTGGTGTGTCAGAGGAGCAAAATTCTGCAGGCCCTAGCAGCTCACCAGTGCAGAAGACACCTGAAGCAGACGATGCTGAAAATCCACGGACAAGGACCAGAGCTAGTAAACGGAGGAGGGATTTGAGTGGTTGAACATGATGAAGTTGCTGCATGATTGAGCATGTCCTGACAATTTTGGTCAACAAAAGAAGTAAGTTATGGGTTTATCCCATTTGTATCAATTGTACAATTGTACCAACAACTGCATGCCCACTATTGAAACTTGGGAGTATAGGCTAGGAAAAACATTTTTGTTTTTTGTCATTTTCGTCCAGTAAATTACAATTGCGCACAGTAAGCAGCTTCCAGTTACCTTTGAGTGTATATAGTTTCCTTGTGAACAAATATTCTGAAAGGATTGAAATTTCTTGGTTAAGCTGCATTACATTTCACATTCCAAGTTCCATAGCCATTTTTCATAATGACTGAAAAATTATGGTCGTTTTTCCTACCTTATTATCAAAGATGAATAATTTTTGCGATTTCAACCCTGTCCGAGACAATGTCATTTCATAAGTGCTATCTAACCTTATATTGAGATGTGTAAACGACTTTGTTTTCATATCCCTTTAATGGTGGTATTTCGTACCAAAACTGTATGTGTGAACCACTTATGGTTGCCTATGACCATAAATACATGTGTACATAGCACTAGCGCCATATTTGAACTGTTTTCTTCTTCCTGTAAAACAGTACCAGTAAATTAATAAATAGAAAAAGAAGATTGTCAGTAACATGATTGTTGCAGGCTTTCAAGTATGAGGTCCTGAATAATAACATCCTGCTTGCATAAATGGTATTTTATTATATTGTTGCAATTTTGATTTATTTCTAGATGTATATAATTGTTACATCCTGATTATATAATCATGCATAGATCCAGATGCTAAATCACAGAATGAATGCTCTCTACTGGGAGTTCATTAAATATTCCATCCATAGATGTCGAGTAAATAACCTGTTGTATTGTCATACGCATCGTCATAAGTTACATATTCTAATTCCAAAGTTTGTTGGGTCGAGTCCAAATCAATGAGTCTCTCAGCTTTAAACATTCTTGGTTTGTTATCCTGATTGACAATTTATTTGTTGGGATGACAAAAGTTCTTGGAAAACTTGGTAAGTTGAATTGATTCTGTTTCACTTTCCACAGCCACTTCTGAGAATAATTTTGAAAATGCATGGTCTTCCCGTTCTTATTTTAAAGGTGAAACATTGCAAATAAACCCTCGAAGTTTCTACTCTGTTCCCAGTGTAATGTTATTTCACTACTGGGATTTTTCTTCTCTTTATGTGAAATGTTCAAAGGACTGTGTTCCATACCCCTTAAAGGTGGGATTTCACACAACCATATGTGCGACTGCCCCCCAAGAGGTCTCTGCATCTTTTTTGAGAACAGGCACATTTCCACTTCCCAAAATAGGAAGAAAAAATGCAGTGCACGCCAGAAATGCGAGAGTACATGGTACTGGCTCCATATTTGAGCTCTGTTTCTTCTTCACATGATAAGATTAGGAACAAATAAATAAACAGATTGTCAGGACCAGGAATGTTGTGTCGTTTTAGTATCAGGGTCTGAACAAGATTTTTCTTGCATTGATGATATTTTGTGGTATTGTTGCGACTTGATTTGTTCCTTTGAGCTCTCTTTCTTCTTCACATGATAAGATTAGGAACAAATAAATAAACAGATTGTCAGGACCAGGAATGTTGTGTCGTTTTAGTATCAGGGTCTGAACAAGATTTTTCTTG
>JAQRGC011856011.1:0-11538 GCA_028659135.1 Plantago lanceolata
TTCTGCTTGCCTCAGACATTGGAACCGGATCCATGGTAGGGGCAGGTAAATTTTTATCTTTGTCTGAGTGTTCTAGGTTGTTCAAAAACACCTTGCATTCAGATAGAATTGGAAGACCTTACTTAAGAATTCCAAAATGAGGAACACCACTTTTAGGGTTAAAAGGGAAAAAGTCCTTCTCCTGTTTGTTTCTAACCATCAGCTTAATTCTCCAACTGACCTACTGATCAGGGTCAAGTCTTTTGTCTATTTCAATACTAGTCTGAAGATTGAATCTCTCTCCATTTTTGTTGAATTGTGCACCCCTTTTCACAGTTCTCATTTTGCTCTCTCTGATCAAATAAGCATAACATTCTACATCACAAGCACACTTGCACCAATCTGGTCAAACAGCTTTGCTGTTTGTGATGATCTAAGAATCTGGAGAATAAGGCAGGATGGGGGAGTTGAAAAAATAAACATAGAAAAAAAAAGAAAAAAGAGAAACAAAAAAGAAAAAAGAAAAAGAAAGGAAGAAAATAAAAAGGCAAAAAAAAGAAAAGAGGAAAATCAAAAGTGGAATATATTGTTGAGTTGCTGGAAGTATATTGAACTTGTGGACATCTGTTTGCAAAACATTAACACTGTTACTGAGAAGGAAATGAAAAGTGCTGCTCTTTTCAAGCAGCTCTTGATAGCTCTAGCCTGCTGTAACCTGATAAGATGCAATTTTTTAAATCAGGTCATCACTGACATCATGGCTTATGTCATTCTGTACAGTTTTTCAGTCATTTGTGTTCTGAATTGGAATTGGATAGGTGTTACATGCTTGAGTCAACTGACAATACAAGGTACGGAGGGTCCTTGTGTGTCAGTCATCCCTTTCTATTGCATACATACTGATTTGATCACAAATCACACTTGTGCACCCAGACTATTAGAACAATTTGTATGTCTGTTCAATGATATCTATAACAGTTGGTCTTGTGTGATTATCTCTGAAAACAATATTGAAAGACTTACTTACCACTCCTATGTCCCTTGGAGAGCCCTCCTCTTCAAGAATGTGTTCATTCAGTTGCGCACACTAGCACCCAGAAAAAGTGTCTGCATTGTTACTCTGGCCTTGTTAAATTGCAGGGAAGATCAATTTGTATGGAGAAAGGACATAAACAACACTGGTACTGTTACACTGTTGTTTGATGATCCTGGAGATTTTGTAACTCGGTTTAGCTTTGAACCATATTTTCATCCTTGTGTAAATTTGATTAAGAATGTGATTAGAACTAATGATATGTTCAACATTGAGAATTTGTATAGGAGATGTTACTTTGTATGTGTGATTAGGAGAAATATGAGTAGTACTGTGATAAGAGTTGATTGTTTTGATTGCACTGGCCTGTTTGTCATTCTGGTTGTAAACTTGGAAAAGGAAACCGACGGAAAAACTGGGTGGCATCTTTTTTGCTGGAGTCAAACTGCTGCTACTACTTGCTGTAAGGGTTATCATCAAGTTTTAGATGAAATATACTTTGCGAGCACTGTTCAGAACAGCTGCACCCAAGTGAATATTATCTGCTGCAAGATGCTTGATAGGCTCAACAAGACTGAGCAATGCTTTAGTGTTACAATTTGCTGGATTTCTCTGAAAAGTTTCTTACACAGTCTGACGATTCAAGACTGGATGAGACCCTTCCATAAGACTGCATTTCATTTAAGGATTTTTGGTGAGTATTGTATAATTTTTGTGAGTATTGGTATATGTGTTTTGTCTATAAAGCTCAAGTGAGGTTTTTTATGTGTGATTGTACTAAATAGTGTGGCCCTTGAAGGCAAGATTGTAATGGGGGTTTCATACACCTCCATAACTTATTTCTATATATATAAAGCTGGAGCGTAGCTCTTAAAGAAAAAAAAAAAAAATAGCCTCAGTATGTTCTCCCATAGTGGCCCATATTTCGACTCAAGCACCTTCACCCAAAGACTCGAACCTCTATTCAACAAATACCACACCCATTTTCCCAACAAAGCTAAATTAAAACCAGAAAGATCCCGCACCCTTAGACCTCCATCCTCCATCGAAGCACAAACTACCTCCCAACTCACCCACGCTATCTTTCTCTCTCCAACACTATTAGATCCCCATAAAAAGTTCCTCTGAAGGGAAATAAGCTTCCGAATCACCGCCACCGGTGCATGAAAAAAGGATAGAAAATACACAAGAATGGCTCCCAAAACAGATTTCAACAACACCATTCGCCCTCCAAAAGATAAGAATTGTGTTTCCCATTTGCTCAACCTTCTTTCTACTCGCTCCACCACCCCCTTCCACATCTCCACTCCTCCTTCCTTCCCTCCAATAGGCAAACCCAGATAATTAAAAGGAAAAACTCCAACCTCACAATTCAACCGTAAGGCCCACTCATTCAAAAGGTTCTCCTCCACTCCCACTCCCATCAAACTACTCTTTCTAAAATTAATTTTCAACCCGGATGCTCCCTCGAAAACATGTAAAATACTCTTCAAGACCAGGATATTCGACTCCACCGCCTCACCAAAGAAAATAGTATCACCTGCAAATTGCAAATGTGAAATCTGCACCTTCTCCTTCCCCACTGAAACCGGGAGAAAAGCTCCTACTTCGCATGCCTTCCGTAACATCCTACTAAGCCCTTCAGCCACCACTAAAAAAAGAAAAGGTGACAAAGGATCACCCTGTCTCAAACCCCGTCTCAGCATAAACTCCTTACTAGGGCTACCATTAATGAGGATCGAAGAACGAGCCGACGTAACACATGCCAACATCCAACCAACCCATCTCTCACCAAACCCCATCAATCTCAACATATCTTCCATAAAATCCCACCGCACCGAATCATAAGCTTTTGCGAAATCGATTTTAAACATAAAAATAGACTTCTTCTTCAATTTCGCTTCACTCACAATCTCATTTGCAATCACAATCCCATCCAAAATATTTCTCGACCCCACAAAAGCAGATTGATTGGGAGAGATTAAAGGGTCTAACTTGTGACTTAATCGATTCGCTAAAAGCTTCGCCAGAATCTTATACACACTCCCAATCAAAGAGATCGGCCTAAACTCATCAATAGCCACCGGATTCAACTTTTTTGGAATCAGTGTAATAAAAGCATTATTAAGACCATTCACCAACCGAGACGATTGATGAAAATCCTCAACAAAACGCCATACATCACCTTTCACTGTCTCCCAAAACTTTCTATAAAAATGAAATGTAAAACCATCTGGCCCATGGCTTTTCTCAACACCACAATCCCATACGGCATTCTTCACTTCCTCAATACTGAAACTCTTCTCCAAATCAAGAACATTCTCCCTACTCAGTGTATCACACACAATGCCTCTCAGCTTAAAAGAATAGTCTTCCACAGACTGAAAGAGATTCTGAAAATATAAACGAGCTTTCTCCTTCACCAACTCCACCTCCTCCACCCAAACACCATGAATACGCAAACCCTGAATAGCCTTCCGTCTCCCTTTACTTTCTACACAAGCATGATAGAACCGAGTATTTGCATCCCCTTCTTGACCCCACTTCTCTTTCGATTGATGGTATCTAATATTGCATTGAAGATCTAGAGCTTCCCTCAATTCCAGTTGAATACGTCCCAACTCTACATTCGGAACAACTCCAGCCGGCTCAAAATTCTCCCCATAACCCGCCCGTTCACTGTCTCTCCTGGCCCCGTCAAAAAATCTGCTCTGTACCACACCAGAAACACTCTGCTGCTCGCCTACAGCCTGTGTAACATTGGCACTTGGGCTGAGCGCAACCTGCTGCATGCCACGAACATCAGCCAGCTGCTGATTAATCCCTGCATGCTGTTGTACCTCCCCGGCAGAACCTCGAGCCACCACTTCCTCTTCCACACATCTATTTGCCCGCTCCAGTTCCTCTGTTAATGATCTAACTCGAGTATCTAACCGCCCCACATTATTCTGTACCCAGCTTTTCATCACTCCTCTAAGAATCTTCAATTTCTCCTTTAACACATAACCTCCCCAACCTTGAACCTCCCCCGTACGCCACTGTTGCTCCACCATTTTCACAAAATCTCGATTATTATGCCAACCACTAATATACTTGAAAGGTTTCGGACCCCAATCTTGACAACCGAGTCTCAACAACACTGACGCATGATCTGACACCCGTCGTCTTAAACCCAGTTGAGATAAACCAATCCACCTATCCAACCATGCCTTCGAAAGCAAGAATCTGTCCAAACGGCTACACGAACTTCCATTGGTTCTATACCAAGTAAACTTACGACGTCCTAACGGTAGGTCAATAAGGTCTAGCTCACCAATGAACGTATTAAAAGCACGAGAATCAGCTGTCATTACATTCGAACCAAAACCTCTACGCTCATGTGGCCCCCCGCACAACATTAAAATCCCCACATACACACCAACAAAGCACTCCACTTGAAAGAATTATGTTCTTCAAATTATCCCATAATGTTGCTCGTCTTGCAAAAGAGTTCGGTCCATACACATTTACCAACCTCACTCTAACACCTTCCCAAAGACCATCTACCTCCAAAAAACCATCATCTCCCCAAAAATTTTGCCTAATAAACACTGACGAATCCCAAAGGCACAACAACCCACCAGAAAAACCCACCGCACCGCTGAAAACGAAATCACAGTTCTTATTCCCCCAAATACGCTCCACTAACCGTCGATCCACCGCGCTAAGCTTAGTTTCTTGTAAACACAAAAAATCTACTCTCTCCGTTCGCACCAAATTCGCCACCTCTCTTCCTTCACCATCCCACCTAAACCTCGTATGTTCAAGATAAGAATCCGCATGGGACACCGAATGAGAACCCACACCCGAACCTTGAACAACAGCCTCTGAAGTCACCTTCTCCCTACGTTCAAAACTGCCAAACAAATCAATAACCTTAGACCTCTCAGCTCCCTCTAGAAATCCCAAGTCAGACCCAATCTGCCACGCCGATTCCGCTTCGTCAGCTCCTTCAGAATTAATGCTATCCCTCGATAAAGTCACCAACTTTCCATCCTCACCAAAAGAGCTATCCCATATATCAATGGAATCATCATCCACATGTTGCTGAGCTTTGTCATAATCATCGATCACAGACTGAAGTCGAAAAGGATCTGAATCCTTCTCCGAATCAACATCTAACGCCCCCGCACTCTGCTTCTCCGAATCCTGAACAACAATGCCACCCAATCCCTCAGTCGAACTACCCTCAGCCCGACCCACAACATCTGTCCTCGATAATCGTACCAACTCTGCCACATCATGCAACGTCTGTCCTGCCTCCAAAGCAACCTCAGTTGTGCATAAAACAGTATTACCAGTAGTACCAGTATTCCCCTCCTGACCTATCGTAAAACCATCACCCACCTCCTCTACAGACTCCTCATCTGAAAAAGAACCATGCACAGACTCCGAATCCTCCTCTAACTCCATTCCAGAATCTGACCGCTCGGAACCTTTTGGTTCAGACCCCATGCAACTCAAGTCCATATATTCAACCCCACCCTCCTCAACTAGCTCAATATCCCATTGAAACTCTCCTGCCACTAACACACAATGTTGCCGAATAATCTCAAACGAGTCCGTCTCTACACACACACGCCCAAAACTCAAATCACTCCTTTTCGTCGTCTCCTCCCCCACAAACAACACTCTGCCACACACCTCACCTAAAGTTTCAAAAGTTCGATCGCACCACATCGACAATGGCACCCCATACACATGTACCCACACTAAACGTCTCTTATTCGTGAACTTCTCCTCCCAAGGGGAAACCTCAACAATTCCGCGCGATCGCAACGACTGTAAATACTCAAACAAACCTTTGTTTGACTCACCTAGAATAGATTCCAAAACCACCAAATCAACTGAAATTCGAGACAATCTCACTGCCAAAAACCCCTTATCCGTCAGCCACTCCTCTATTTCTAACAAGCTAACAAAACCGTCTAAACGACACACCAGACAACGCTTCGCCTGCGCCAACACTCCCTCGTCCATCTCCAAACAGACCTTCTGACTCTTCTCCAACCTTTGCCTGACGCATGTCACCACTCCAACAACCTGCCTCTCCTCACCCAAATTCGGATTCAATTGTTGTCCCATATCAACTTGATGATCCTCAACAACCACATTCTCTGTATTAATCAGACGCTGCTCTCCCGAACTACCATTACCTGCGAAAATCTGGGAAAAACTAGTGTCCTGCTGTCGCCAAGCTGGCCTACGAACTGCAAAGCGCATCTGTCTGCCTCGAAAACCTCCCTCCTGAAACTTATCAAAGCGTGGAAAATTTGCCAACAGCTTGTAAAAATCGATCCACACCTCCTTGACACGAGCAAGCACCGCCTCCTTATCCGCCACTCCTGCAAACCTAACAAACGCAAAACGTTTGCCTCCCCTATTCCTCTTACGTACTTGGAATAAAGACCTCTTTCAAATCGCCACAATCTTTCAAATGATCAACCAATTTCGCCTTCCCGACCTCTTCCGCAAAATTTGATACGTAAATGGTGAACCAGTCGCGATACTGCTGCGAACTCCGACGTAAACCCTAACCATTCACATCACTCCCAGTATTGCGCCCCCAATGCGCTCCCCTACCCGCAGTTCGATGCCCTCCATGTCGCCATCCACCTGCCGGACGGAATCCACGATTCCGATCAGCAAACCGCGAATTTACAGAAATACCCCTAGGGTTTCTGTTCCTCTCCATATTATCGTACGTTAAATATATTTAGTATCTACTACTATGTATATAATGTGATACGTAAAACTCTAAGTATCAATCGGACAATAAAACAAATGGAAAATTGGGAAACCAGGATACTTAAACTTGGCAGTGGATTTCACCATGGTACTTGATAGTAGTAGACTAGCAAATATTCTTGTTGATATATTGTGCTGCTCAAAGTTGAAACCATAAAATGAACTCAATATATATACTTGGATCTTAATTTAACTTGTTTATGTACTGTTCCATTAGGTGAACAGAACGATTAGTAGTCTGTTGTAAGATCACCTGGGTCAGGTTCTTCGAGTTTATGGGGCATGGTTTTCTTGGTGTTGTTTCTGGCATCTTGTGAAACAGGCGGGGCAGCAGAACTGTTAGGCAAGGAGAGGCCAGTTTGAAATTTTAACCAAAATGCCACCCAAACATTCCTAAATCCAATCCCATCAGGCCGGATACTAAAACAACTCAAACTGGTCATGTGAGAGACAAACTCGTGTACATCTAAAACCTAATATTGTTTGTTTCGGTCTAGACAGGAAAGTTACCAGATTGGTTTCAGGTCCAGAGATTTCAATGATTCCGATTTTAAACACGTGAACAACCCTAGTTACATCCATGAGATTTGTGATTCCTACTTTATGTACATAGCCTAAAATAAGCTTCTAATCATACAAATTAAAAGACCTAGAATCAATTTGGACCAAGATTCCAGGAAATGCAAATCTATAACCACAGACACATACAGAAGACACCATTGCCATTGAAACAGCATCTCAATTGTGCACCATCTCTTTCCATGCCTCCTATATAGACATCTCTGGTCAAGATTTTTCAACAGAGGAAGAAAAAGAAGAGCCTCCCATTCACCTCTCTTCCTTTTCTGGTGATTAATCATCCTGATATCCCCCGATGCTCCACCAGTTCATCCAAAATGAACCCTCCACCGTACGTCATGCTTCCGCAATATGGTGTCCAACAGCCTCCCCCATATCGACGTAATGTCCCTCGTTACAACTCCGGCCAGAAGCGATCCTTTTGTGGTAGCTGCTGCAGGTTGATATGCTGTTGCTACTGCATCCTGTTCCTGTTCCTAATCATAATATCAATCCTAACCTTCTATTTCTACACAGCTTTCCAGCCACAAGTCCCAATGTACAGTTTTATGGGCATCAATGTCAAAACCTTTGATGTGATGCCTGATTTCAGCCTGAAAACCGATTTGATTGTAACAGTCAAAGCTGAAAATCCAAACAGTCATATTGGATTCATCTACGGCAAGGATAGTTATGTTATTGTTGAGTATGAGGATAGCAATCTTTGCACCGGGAAGCTGCCATTTTTTCACCAAGGACATAAAAACACAACTGTTATGCAGATTGACCTGCAAGGGAAGAGTGAGTTTGGATCAGGCCTACAAGAGGCTTTAGAGGATAGTAAGAAGAAAGGAAAGATACCGTTGCTTGTGAGGGTTAAGGTGCCTGTGAACATCGTCTTGGGCGAACTTCCTCTGAGGACACTAAATGTGTACGTGAATTGCTCTCTGGTGGTTGACAACTTGGCTCCCAACAAGCCAATTAAAATCTTATCAAAACGAATGACGTATGATGTTCAGATTTAAGGTCCAACAAGACGAAGAAGGGCTTCTGGAACTAACAAATCTTTTCCTTATGCATGTACTATGAAACAACATGGAATCTGCATCAAAGGTTATATCTGTTGCATGAATGTAATGATCAGCTTTTTCGAAGATTCTCTAAGGATCTTGTATGTAATTGAATTTCTAAGACAATTCATGCTTGCAATGTGTAGATTTTTAGTTTTTATTCTTTCTTAACTTGGGCTTCTCCCTGGTTCAAAATTTAAAATGATGCCAGCTGATTTCTAGAAAACAAGTTCGCATATCGTCCTGCACATTAATTCGCACTATTCAAGTAACTGACGGTTTTGAACATGCGCTTCTGTGCTAGGCATTCATAGAAAGTTCCCCAGAACCTTGAACAGTCAAATGTGTTGATTTATATGCTTTCGGAGTAACAACAACAGATACAGATCATATCGACTCAATCCTCAAAGGCAACAATAGCATAAATTTTAGATTTAGAAAGACTTTCAACTGCATCTTATCTCAGACAAAATAAAGACTAGCTAGGCCTGACCTGCTAGAGTTGATATAAACACAGAAATTCAGACTTGTCACTTTTCTACGAAACAACATAATAGGCTCTCGAGTAGATTGAAAACTGATTTCAATTCTTAAAGGTATATAGTATGTACTACTCAATCATTTTGCAAAAGAGAGAAAATTTACTGAACATATTATAAAACAGATCAACTGATCAAGTACAACAAAAGCTAGACCGCGCATGAGTAGTTACACTTACACAATCATTCTGGCCCAAGTTACTCTACTAGCTCATATGAATCAATGCCTCAGCTAAGAGCAGTCATGGATACATAAAGAACAGAATGGCGCGTAGAATACATTTTTATATATAGAACGGTAAGTTTTGCACAATTTCCAAACAAGCATGTAATGTATACTATTTTGATAGCTAGAACTGGTAATCCACGTCTGAATAAATTCTTGATGCCGTTTCCACACACGACACTCACTGCTAGCTCCAGCACTTTCCTAGTCAACCTATGAGCCTTTCAGGCAACAAGTTCTTCATGTTCATCAGTTCATGTTCAAACTCTAGAGTCTAGTCTACTGTCTACAAAAAGAAAGAAGGCAAGAACCATTTTTCGTTAGATCCGTTCTCCCTAGCTAGCTCACATAATCATTACATACGTATAGTATCGTGCCTTTGTACCATTAGTGCAAATGGGAATCAATCTAAGTTACTACAGTCAACAACTTGGTAGCGAAAAGTTGAAGTCCCTAATCAATCTGAGTTACTGCATGTCAAGGATGTGGAATATAAGAATAGTAAAACGGGGACGAAGAATAATATTCGTTTTGTTGAAAAGCTTCACCATTGATCATATGGAAAAGTCTTACCTAACTGTTATCTGCTTGCGAAAAAAAGCTTAAACAGAGAGCTTAAACAGCAAGATAAGAAACTGAAACTTGTAAACCAGAGCAAAATGCCAGTCAATTTTTTTTGTTCTTTTCGATTTCTAATGGTAGCTTCGACTGTATGACACTTCAATTAACTAATACGAAACTCGGGAGTTATAAGGTGGTGCAGTGGTAAAGGGCTGGAGTAGTGGAGCAGAGGTGCAGGGTTCGATCCTTGTCGGAGGCGAAGTTATAAGGTTGGTTTAGATATAGAGAAATAAGGTGTTTCACGTCTATATGATTAGCGCAGAAGTAGTTATAATATTTGCCGTTAAAAAAAAAAATAATACGAGCTTCAACAGAACAAATTTATCGGCATTGATACATGATAATTCATACATACCTGCTGGTCCTAATGATTAGGAGAGGTGGCGGGGGTTATCGATCTCAGCCGCACGCCGTCACGTGACTTGGTGGTGGTCCATGGTTGCTCACCTACTAAACTAAACCAAAGTAAGTAAACTAACTAAACTAAACTAATTATAAATTTGGTTCATCAATTCACCTGTTTCGACTTTTCTGCGCCTCCTACAATTTTTTTTCTCCACCTTTCTAATTTTACCTGGGTGTGGATTGGGGAATATCTTCACCCCAACATTGTGGGTTAACCCGGGGTAACGTGTACATAATTTTGGTTTTTGGATCACCCGATACATAACTTATTTATACACATGTTATAAATAATATTATAAATGATAGGGTGAAAATATATATCAACTATTATAAAATTATATGACAAATTAAAGTCCGCTTTACATGTTGTAGGACATGCTCTGTCTTAAAACTAAAGACCTTCGAGTTCAGTGTACAAGTTGCACCTTATCTACAAGCTCAGACTCAAGTGGAATACTACACTTCAAGAGTTAGCTACATAAACTCAACGTTCTAGACTCGAAGTCGGACCTCACTTGAACGACGAAGGTCTCAATGACACGTGGATTCTGGAACAATCATGATAGTATTTTAGCTACGTAAAAGTTATTATTGTAAAATTGGCTCGAAGGTCAAGCTGGAGTTTAGACTCTTAGTGTATATATAATAGTGTGAATAATACATGCTGATGACATTGTACTAGAGAAATGAGCTCTTACATAGTATTCCTACTTGTATACAAAGATGACCTCAATTTAATAACTATATATATTCAGTTCTATGATTCTATCTTAACCAATTTATATATGTTCATCAATTAACGTATATAGTACACTTCTATAATGATTAATGGTCCGATTTGGTTCAATTCAACCGGTTCTTGATGGCATTTGGTCAATTTATTAATATTCAATATGTCACAACTCTTTTTAGATCAATTAGTCTCTGCTCAGTTCACCTTAATTTCAATTCAGTCCAATTCAGTTAATTTCAGTTCAGGTCTATTCAGTTCAGTTCACGTACATTCAGTTAAGTTCAGTTTAGTTAAGGTTTGCTTAGTTCAAATATATACTTCAATTCAATTCGATTCAGTTAAGTTCAGTTCAGTTCAAGTTCATTCAATTCAATTCAGATTCATTGATCAGTTCAGTTAAGTTTAGTTCAGAAACTCTCAGTTTAATTGAATGGAACCTTAACATTTAAAGCTCTTCCTAAATCATTTAACGTCTATTTATTTCCGACAATGATCTTTGGTAACTGTAATCAAATTAATAAATAAAATTTATAAGCGCAATAATTCAACTATATGGTAGAATTTCCAAATACTTTTATTCTATAGGG
>JAQRGC011857613.1:0-14943 GCA_028659135.1 Plantago lanceolata
AAAAGAAAAGAAGATGACAAAAATTATCAATCTCCCTTTCTTCCACATGGTCATGGACACAACTACAAAATAATGAAGATTCCTAATTTTTAAATTTCAACCCAACTAACAATTTACTCTTTCTTTCCGAAAACTATGCGTGAAGAACCCTAATTAGTTTTATTAATTTAATTTTAGGTAGTTTAATGGTTTTTTATTTTGTACAAAAATAAAAAATAAAAAATTGGCGTGTGGGGATCGCTAAAACTTGAAGATAGAATGAATAAATATGCAACTCCATGGCTTGAAGATCATAATTGTTATTATGCTTTTGAATCTCTTAGGATTATTTGAGTCATGCTACATTGCTTGGTATTTGAGGCAATATTTGAGTCATGCTACATTGCTCAATTCAGTTCGATTAAGTTTAATTTTTTGATTTTCTATATTACAAATAAGTTCAGCTTAAATTTTCTATTAGACGAACGAAACATTATCTATGTGATAATGTAAAACATCGGTTGTGTTAGGGGTGATTTATACACTAATTTTAAATAAAAGTAAACAACAATTGAAATTTAAAATTATTGAAATATTAAGGATTTCATGTTTGTAATAGATACATCTGCAAGAAAACAACACAAAACACGGAAATATTAATATTGAATTCGAGCAAGAGCCGATCAGGAGCAGACTTGAAATTTTATTTATAGACTTTATGTGTATGTATATATCTAAAATACTACGATTTATGAAAATTTTATGGTCATGCATAAAATTTCCACGGATAGAGGTGGAATTTTCTATGAGTATGGTACTATGGATGGTCACGTGGTACAAGAAATACATACATGTGGATGAATCGAACTCGATCGGTCCTATATTGCAAAATTGGTATTGCATGTGGTTGTGTGATGATGTCATTAAGTAGTACTTCCTTTGTTTTTCCTCCACGGGTAGAAATTCAATTTTTGTTAAGGTAGGGGTGGAAAGACATTCATGTGGAAATAGCATAGTACCGGTGCTAATGGAAATAATTGTAAGGGTTATAATTAATTGCCATATGGCATTATGAAACGATATGTAGATACCACCGTAATTATCGTGAACACTTATCCATCTGTTTTGTAGAATATGTCTGATAAAAATATATTAGAAAAGTGAAAGATTCAACTGGATAAATACACATGTAGAAAAGATTAGTCATTATATTATGTCTTTAGTGTTAAGTAGTGATGCCGCTAGGCGACTACTTCAATCTTTTTTTTGGAAGCGGCAAATGGACTGTGAGATACGAAAGCGGTTGGTGAGGAAAAACGAAAGGGAATGTGAGATACCATATATGACAACTTTATGGTCATGCATTTTTTACCCCTTGGTAAAGGTCAACTATTCAATGAGTATGGTACTATGGTCGTCATGGGACACAAGAAATACATTCATGTGGATAGCATTATACTCCGCTTTAATTTTGACACATAGCAATATTGTGTATCAACGTGTCAGACAACTGTGTTATTTAATTTCTCCTTTATATGAATTTAACATTTTCTTAGGTATGTCTAAGATTAGTCGCCGACCACATGAAAAGACATCTGTGTGGATGCACGTCGAATTTTGATAAATTTCATAAAATTTGTATTATTTCATTTTTATATCAGGGGACAATTTATGATAAATTTATGGTCTTGCATTTCATTACTTCGGGTAAATGTTGAATTTTCTATGAGTATGGTACTCTCGTCACAGGGCACAAGAAAAGACGTTAGTGAGGATGCCCATTGAAATTCGAGTTAGCTCTTAGTTTCCTTTAGAATTAACAGATTCCAACATTCACCATGATTTTCCATCTTCAATTCAACTGTTATCCATCATTATATATTATATTACACGCCAAAGGTTAAAATAAAGGTCCCTTTAGCAAATTTGTACGAAATGACATACATGATATTATATTACAACGAAGGTATGTTTAGGTCCGGATGTGTTCAAATCGATTGAGAGTCTTTAAATTAAACTGAACTATGAGTATTGTTGAACAAATGACTATTGAACTCTAGTAATGTTTCACATTTGAGGATAGTGGGGTAAATGTTATATTCGATCTATGCCAAGTTTATGATAATATATTTCATTTTTCATGAGTATGGTCACGGGGTACAAGAAAGGCATTCATGTGGATGTCATTATACTCTATCTTAATTATATTATGAATCATAGGGATATTGTGCATGTACGTATTATAAAGTTGTATTATTTTATTTGTGGATCTATGCCAACTATATTGTAAATGTTGGACTATATCTTCCCAAACCTGTGTTTAGTCATGGCCAGTCTCCATGGTCACTACAAAGAAGGGTCTCAAAGTATTGATATATGACGAAGATGGCAACATATCTGATACAACTACCAATTTAGTTTACAAGGAGTGGTATCTATGCCAACTCCTTGATTATTTCCATATTATATGTATGGGATCAAACAATATATGTTTGCTCATGTTTTCTTTTTTAATTTGTTTTACTATAATGTCATTCTCTTAGACATCAAACCGAATAAGTTAAGGGAACACATTTCATACTACTGTGTTTTTCCAATGTTTTTTTACATGTTGTACATAATCATAATTTTAATAATAACACAATGGTGCATTTTAATTGGCGGTGCCCGTCGGTGACCGACGGGTTAATGAACTAGTTCCATTTATATATTTGTAATCATATCCTTTTGTATGGGTTAAAAATGTGATACTTGATATTAAAACTTATGGTGATACTTAATCTTAGGCTTAGAACCAAGTAAAAGAAAAAGAAATCAAATGTGATGCTTGGAATTAAAACCAAGCATCGCTTTTTAACACGACAAAATAGACCATTTTTTTTAAAAGGAAAATACATCAACTAGAGTTAAAGGAGTACGTGTCTAGACATGGTACGAGACCATGTTTCGACAATGTCATTAGTTACAACACATGAAAGCTAAAATGGACAAAAGTTCTAAACTTGGATAAAAATTCTAGGGGGAAAGGGATAAATCTAAATTGTTTGGACACAAAGTAAAAAGTTAATTACACGTCGTGTCAAATAATTCGCTACTTTATTTGCTTCCCAATAGACAAAAGAGATTTTCACATCCTTGAATTGTTGGAGCAGGTCTTCAATTTCCTTGATTAGGTCTATTAATGAAATAGACCATGTTCATTTCAACACAAACCTCAATAAAAACATCAACTATCATAATCACACACGCACAAGCATCATATCAATCCCAAACACCACCACCATCAACCAAAGGAAGATGAATTCACCAAGTACCGTGAAACTCATCAATCAACCAATCATATCAGTATATCACCAAACGCCAACATCGGCCAAACTTGTGAATTTCGATTTTAAGTATTTTATGATGATGCTTATAATTAACAAGAATTGAAAAGAAAAAAATAGCACGGCATTGGGGTCATTAGGATTTGGATTTTCGAATGATGGAGAGGATTCTTTATTATTTCGATAGATGAAATTGTGAGCTGGACAAATTGCATGCATGCAATCTGATGCTTGACTCGGAACATGGGAAGATTTTGGGATTGAGTAGAGCAGATGTGTGCAACCGATGCTTGAATTTAGCAAATTAATATACATAAACCCACAAACTTAGGAATGAAATGATTTCCCAATTATCTACTAGTTACCTAATACTACAAATGAAGATATTGAAGCGAACACAAATAATAGTACTAAAATGTACAAAGAATTATATGTATCACTTATGTGTGAGAAATATTTAAAGATGATGCTAATATGCAATTCTCCTATGTATAAGTCTCACACACTTAACAATCCAAGATTATCTATTGTCACACGTTGTGAAATTAATATTTAAATTTGATAAAAATCATATTATTTGATGGAAACAAATTGAATGTTTAGATATGATGACGTGGCATGCATTCAAGGTTTGTAGTCTATGTTGATCAGCTGAGTTTCTATATATTGTCAAGTCACCAATAACTAACTATATCGACCGAAATAATCTAGCCACGAACTCATGATAGATGCGATTCGACAATATATGTCCTTGTAAAGTTTACATCTATATAATTCGACTCTAAAAGTTCTAAACAAGGTAGGATTCTTGCACATAAGTTTTTCACACTTGCATTTTGATTCTGGTGATCTAAATCTTATATATTTATTTACAATCGGGAAATTGTGTCGAATTACAAGGGTCAAATTGCACATACACAAATTTAAGGGACTAAAATGCACATAAACCATACCTCATAGGCTTATATGCCGCGAACTTTACAAAACTAGTGTAGCTAAATAAGGAGCCAAAGAGGCAAAGAATTAGTAACATAATTAGTACTGTATTAATTAAGGGAGGCAAAGGCACAGGCCCACCAGTCAAGTCACCACAGCAAAAGGGCAAGGATAAAATCGTAACACTAGTTACTGTAAGGGTTTAAAAAGTAATTTTCACAAAATCAAGACCGATGGCGCTAAACAATTAAGATATGGGTCCCGGCCCCACTCACGCTTTCCCTCTTTACTTTACAATATTTCCTGAACCACACTCGCGGGTCCCACCTGATTATTGTGGGACCCGACATGATATAATATTTTATTTTGGAGTTTTGGAGTTTACAGTTTATTCAACCTGTCCCACGTGTCACCATTTCAAAATATAATTATCTTACTCCATTGACGAAAAACATCTTAGTCGATGATTACGATAACTCCTACCGAGATCTAAAATAATCAACATGTCAACATATTCCAAAAATACAAAAACATTTTCAAAAAAATCTAAAACGGATCTCCATTTTAAGAATTCGAAATATATATCGAAACTAAATTGAAATTTTAAAAGTCATTCAATAGAACAATAAAAATCAAACTTGGGTCATTGGGTGTGACATTCTTTACTCCGAGTTTCAATTAGGACTACTTGAGATGGGCAGTGAAGCAACACAACACAGACACTTCTGTATTACTCGTCCGTTTTTTTAAATCGATTGCATTTACATTTTAAATGGAAGTTTTTAGAAAGTTAATATATTAAGGATGGTGTTTGATTTACTGTGAAGATAAAAAAAACAAGAGTGAGTTAAAATTTGCCAAAAAAGATATACTTAAACAATCTAAAACAACGGACAAAAGATAAATAGTTAAACAATCTAAAAAACGAACGAGCACGTCATAATAACAGTGAGGGAAGCCAACTTAGTCTTTTCCCCTATAAACTTTAAAAACACATTGACATGATGACATGGGGACAACAATGAATGCACTAGAAAACAAGTTAAAGAAAGAAAATGTGTCAACTTTACTACTTATCCTATTCATTCAATTCCAATAACCACCTACAGTTCCAACGACAACCATACAAACAAAAAAGAGCATAATGAAATCTCATTATCATTTATCACCATCTATCTTCTACCCCCACACCCCACTTCACACCAATTATATAGAGCATAGCAATATAACTTGGACTTTTCCAAAGTTGCAGCAGCAGCAGCAGCAGCATTAAACAATCATATCTTTTTAACAACAACCAAGTAACCAACCAACACTAGGCCACAGATATGTATATATATATTATATCATCATCAAATATATAATCAAAGAATCTTGAGGGCAACTACAGATTATGATATGTACCACCAACAAGCATATACATACACAAACCCTCAGCTCTACTACACATATCTATGTCCAAGAACCACAAGGTTTTTTTTTTTTTTCCTTTCTCTTGAGAATTTACTTCTCAGAAAAGATAAGCTAAAAAAAATGAAAAAGGAAAAGAAAACTAAGAAGACAGAGAGAGAGAGATACTCTAATTGCTGAAAAGGAGAGAAGCAGCTTCCTTCACTACCTACCAAAAACAGAAGGGGCATTAGACTTATCAGATCATCATCATACTCTGCTGCTTGCTTCTTTCCTTCCTTCGAACTTTTTTCGCCTTTAAGCTGGTAAATATAGATCAGTTCCATTAGCAACTTTCGGTCAGATTCCAGAAAGGAATTCATTTTACATTAGATACACCGTTACTTCAGGCTGCATACACCATCACCTTCCTTCTGGACTGAGTGCCTCTTCCAAGAACTGCGGTTGCTCGTTCCACACAAGAATGTGTATCATTAGAGCTTTTTGGCTGTCAAAGGGATTGCTGATTGGACATTGATGGCATGATCTCTCATTTCTTCTCAGGCTGCCCTGTACACATTGTTGTTTCACGGTCAAGAAACTATTTTTGGTATCGTATCCCAAAATCTATCAACAAGCTTTTAACAAATAATAAGGGGAAAAGATACACATGCAGAACATATTTTCCATTGCACTATACCACCTACCTAGTGTTCTTATTAACTCTGCACCAACATTCATAAATATAACTTTTTTATACTGTGTTAAGACTTGATGCACTCCCAAACCATGGCACTCTTTAAAGAATCATCCAAGTTGATAATGGCAGTCAAGATAGGACCTAGAAAGTGATGGAGAAGAGGATGCAAGTACTAACCAGCAGGTTGTTTCTGTTCGGCTGGCTTCACCTGAACCGCAGCAGGAATAGGATGAATGTACGAATAGCCAGGCATAAGGGTACCACCTGCCTGTGCGGAAAACTGAGCAGCTTGCATGATACCCTGAGATGGTAACCCTCCTTTCTGGTTAGAAGTGGCCGCAGCTATTGCCTTAGCCGGATCATTAGTGGCTGCACCACCCAATGAAACTGGAGAGCACATAGACAACATGCCATTAGAAGTTGTGCCTGGCCCACCAGGTGACTGTTGTTGCTGCTGATCAGGCCTTCTACGTTGCTGCATAAAATATCCACCAGGACCAGAGTTGGAACTTGTAGAATGAGGGGATTGCACTTGGGGATACGAGAAAAACAATTGTGCTTGTTGCAAATTCTTTGGCAAGTGTTGCTGAGTCTGCGGTTTTGCACTTCCACCCAAAGAGGAAGCTGTATGAGGGGGGTTTCCCAGAATTGACATAGACTTCTGCTGACCTTGAGAGTTTTGGGGCTGCTGGGCAGACAATGCAGAAGCTTGGCCCATTTTGTTGCTGGTAGAAGCAGATGTCGTAGTTCTTGGGCTCCCCCCTGCTCCTTTGGAAATTGAAGAGTTTGTAGGAGAACCAACTACCATAGGTGGAGAGGGAGCCTGATGATTGCTTGTTGTTTGCTGGCCAGGGGAATTTGTCGCACGCTTCTGGTTCCCACCAAAGGAGATCTGAGTATGCATTTGCGGTCGAATCTGGGAAATATGCTGCTGCTGCTGCTGCTGGGAAAGGTTCTTGAGAGATGACGTTGTTGATGATACTAGAGATGATGGGGCTTGGGAGGTTGGTGTTGTTCTTGTAGAGCTTTTCCATTGGGGAGACTGGGCAGGGCTATTGCTGTTGCTATGGACAAGGGTCTGAGGGAAATTGGAGAGTGCATTTGGAAACTTGGCAGCCATAGAAGAAGAATTGAGGTGCTCAGTGTATATGTTGCCATTGCCAGCTTTACTCCGACTATTAGCTGCTGCAGCTGCCCCTGCTGCCTGCTGCAGTTGCTGTTGCTGCTGCTGTAACTGCTGATGTTGATGCTGTTGTTGCTGCTGATGCTGCTGCTGTTGTTTGAGCATCATGTATTGCTGTTGCTGAAGTTGACTTTGGAGTTGACTTTGAATGTGAGCACTTGGAATATTGCTGTTCATACCTTGAGAGCTCCGGGCCAGCCCAGATGTGGCATTCAGAGATCGAGTAGAGCTCTCGAGTACGCTGCTAGACTGAACTGCAGCATCTGACAATTCAGATCGCGAGAAAGCAATGGACTGAGTTTTTGCTGACAAATTCTTTCTTTCTTCATCATTGGTGGAGGAATCATTGCCCCCAGAAGACTTGTTATCCTCGGACATTCTCAAATTCTTCTTTTGTGCACCCTGTACAGCTGCCATCATTTGAAAATTCTGACGTGCAGCTTCAGGAAAGTTCTGGAAGAAGGCATGATTCTGGGCCATGGACGCTATATCAATTCCGGGACCAGGCATAGCACCGTTCATGGAACCAAAAGACATAGCAAAGCCATGTGGAGGCAGGGAATCCATACCCGCTTTCACTCCATGTGACTGTTGAGACTTCTTCTCACTTTGGTTACTGCCAACATTGGGAGTAGCATTGGCTAAAGCAGGGGGTGGAGTCATCAAGGCGAAATTTTGGGGGTGGATTGGCATTGGAAAATTCTGGCCATAAATATTCACAGAGGCACGTAGACCCCGATTGTCCGAAGGATCTTCACTACCCGCTTCCCCCTCATGGTGTTTGGGTCGCTGATTTTGTGATGGTTGTTGTGATTGCTGTGACTGCTGCATTTTTTGAGAGGGTAAGTTTTGCAGATTTACAGTTCCAGGGCCAGCACTGTTCTGGGGCCTCTGCTGGTGGTTATGCAAGTGTTTCTGGGACGAAGAACTGCCTGAAACACTGGCATTTTGGTGGGATTGGGTAGATGGAGGTTGCTGGGGTTGAATTTGGGACGGATGGATCATTTGTGGTGGATAGAAAGAACCATTAAACATTGGCATTGCTTGCGCAGGGGTTCCCCTGAAATTTGGCGGTGCCCCAACAGATGCCATAGGGAATGGGTAAGCAGCATTATTTTGTAGAATCGCAAGGTACTGGGTTTCACTCACAGGCTGCATGTTAGGTGGGAAACTGAAGCCCATTGCAGAGCTTGCTCCTCCAGGTGCTGCAGATAAATTAGCACCGGCTGACCCAGGAATGTTTGATGAAGCAGCAGTGCTTCCACCGCTAGAAGCTTTGCCGGCACTGGGCCGAGCAGATGCAGCAGCTACTGCAGCTTGGTGCTGGTTCATAGGGAAGATAAAAGTCGGCGCCTGCAAACATTGAGAAAGTAAAAAAGAACACATAAATATCCATATGTAGCAGCAAGAAGACAAGCCATGTTGTGCAGCATCTTAATTTCCAATAGAATCTTTATGCTTCAATGTTACGCAATTGATATCTTCTTTTTCTTTACTTTTTTTCATTAAACTTATCATGCCACATGATATACTGGGACAGAAAATGTGAAAGATAATGGTTCTTCACAAAATATCTGGACTTGTAGACAAAATTTTCTTGACTTTCTCAACTTTATCTCCACACATTTTTCCTTGGCCACATTTTTACATGGACAAAAAGGTAGCCAAAAATTCCACGCCCAATAAAAAACCAAACAAATCCAGACCGAGATGTAACGGAATTCACAATCAGCAACACTTACCATCAAATTGTTAGGTGGCATAGAAGGCATCGCTGGCTGAATCAGAATTTGCTGCTGCTGCTGCTGATGGTGTTGCTTTCTATGAGCAGACTCCGATGTATTGGCAGATTGAGAAGTTTTGTCCTTCCCACCCGCATGATTGTTGGGAACATTAACGGGGTTCGGCATTTTGTCAAGTGCATTATGAACGCCTCTAGCCCCAATTGAATGCAGATCTGCTGCGGTAGGCATGACGTTTAGACCACAAGGTTTCGACCCATACAATGCCGTAGGTCCAGCTGCAGTAGCTGCAGGCCAGAAGGGACTCATCTTCATAAACTGCTGAAGTGAGTGTATGTTCCGAGCAATGTAGCAGTGTGTAGCACATCGTTTTGGCCTAGGTTGCGCAAACGGCTGCAGAAAAACATATTATTAGTCCTATTCCAGAAAGGGGTGAAATAACCGAGAACAGCAATTTAAAAATAAGTGAATCAAACCTGCATAGAAGCTGGAGTGACTGCAGTGCCATCCAGTGGGACTACCCCTTGCAATGGAGCCATATATCTGCTGAGTCGAATAACCAAAAACCACAGCTTAGGAACAGCTATCTTAAAATTCCGAATTTGACAAGATGAGCACCAAAACATACCCCATGGGAGGAGCCAGGCCACCAGGCCAACTTGGCATCGACATAGGCAAAGGCAACGAATTCGTTGATTGACCTAAAATGCATTATCAAAAACATAAACATCACCACTCCAAGTCCACTACAGAAAAGGTTAAAAAGGCTCAAAAGATAAGGCTAGCAAAAATGACTCACCAGATTTCTCAGTAACCGGCTCCTCTTTACTTGGCTGCAGCTTGACTGCCTTGTTTCCAGCCGGTGCATCAACTCCAGCAGCCCCATGTTTCACACCATTTGACAAGTCAAGTTTCAGATCAATACCTCTCACCTTGCTCTCCATTTCCTTATCGGTCTCCAATTCTCTCCCTCCAACTTTACCTCGCTTAACTTCCGGTGCAACTACATTTACAGACTCATCATTCCATCTCTTCCCATTTTCGTTCTCCCGATCTTTCATCGGCTTCATCTCCTACAAGAATCATCACCAAACCAATTCAGAAAAAGAACAGCGAAACCACGCAATATAAGAAAAAAGCAGCAAGATTCATCCGCATACAGTATCAAGAACAGGCGGAACCGGAACCGGCTTCTCTTCCACAACACCGACAACACTCCCGGAGTCTCGTCTCGGAGATGACCGTACTTGCGGAGGCGGCGCCTGAAATTAAACCAGATCCAACATCCATAAAAAGGGAAAGAAAGAGAGAAGAAGAACATAACAGAACAGAACTTACAAAAGTATCTGTCAAAGAATTAAATATCCCCACGCACAGTGACTACTACTACGACTACTTACCATTAGATCTATCTGAAACTTTTCTTGCCTCAGAGTTTCAGTCTCACACTCCACCACCACTGGATTATTCCTACTTTTCCACAAAAAGCAAAATTAGCCCAATATGTCAATTATATATCACTCTTAAATCTTAATAATAACAATCAATCATAAATCTCAATCCTACTCACTCTTGCATCTCTGTAGCTGTAGAATCTGTCGCTATCGAACAAGAATCCACACGGTTAGACTCCTGTGGTCTAGATGCAGGTGATAATTCTTCCCCTTTCGGCAAGCAGCTCACCGTGTCTTCTTTACCAGCCAATAAATCTCTGCTCTCCTTCAATAATTCTCCCACTGGCTTAGATTCCGAATCCATCTTCGTAGATTCGGGCTCCTTCGCACTGATTTCAGGTCCATTTGAACCAGAAACTCTGTCCAAGTTAGGGGAAGAGATCGGCGCCTGATCCAGCTCCGGTTTCGCCGAAATCGGGCTGTTTCTGGCTCCGCCGAAGCTAGAATTGTCCAGAACTTGCCTCGGCCTTTTTCGCTTCGGAGCTGAATCATACAAAACAGAACATTTTCAGCTCAGATTTAGCTAAATTAAGCTCGGAGAACGATTTTTTAAACTTACCGACAGCTGTAAGAGGATTATTTGCGGAGTTTGTGTTAGTTTTCGACTCGGTGATCGATCTGGCGGTGTTAACCTCCTTGGATTCTTCCTTCTTCGATGATGAAGAAGTCATCAAACCGTACAGAACTTCGGCGATTTCGATTTCCAGTTCTTCAGGATTCGAATTGCCCGGCTTTTGCGACGCTTTTGGTGGCTTCAGCTTAGGTCCATTGTTGACATTTGCACTCATTGGCTTCTGCAAAACACCCATTCATAGTCAACAAATGGCAACGAGAAAGATAAAAGAGGAAAAAAAAGTGAAGAGACTAACAAGCTTTTTTTTCGTTGAGGCGTTTGAAGAAGACGGAGACATTGGCGGAGCCGGAGTCGAAACAACGCCGCTCTGTCCAACCGGAGAATTCGATGCTTGCCGGAGAATTTGCTCTCCTCCTGCAACTCCTCCACCGCCACTGTTGTGGCTACTGTTTGAGGCCAATTCATGCAATCTCTTCGTAGATGCTGCAAAAAACAGCAATAAATCAGTAAAATGAGAAAAATTCAACGGATTTGCTTAGATTTGGTGTTTCTAATAAAATTTACCAGATCGAGCTTTTCTGGGAACGGAAACACCGATCATTTCGTCGCCGCCGGACTTCCAGACCGGCCCAACTGGTTTGTGAAGCTGCTTGGAAGAAGATGAAGAGGAAGAAATCGGAGGAAAGCTTTTCCGGTGCTGAAGATTGTTGTGGTTGTTGTGGTGGTGATTATTACCACTACTCATGAGATTGTTACCGGTAACAGTGCTGTTAGAAGTGAAGTTGTGCTGGTCACTTCCATGGTGATGATTGTGGTTGGTGAGATGGTGGTGGTGGTGTGAAATGGAACTCGGCGCCGCCGTCGGCGGCGGCAACCGGTTAGCGGTGGTGGTGGTGGTGGTCTCTTCGTACTCATCGTCCAAATCGTCGTTTTCGCTCTCGTCGGAAGTGGCGATTTCGTCTCGACTGTTCATCAACCTTTCAGCTCTTCTCCTCTTGTGGTTACTGATGCTGCTTCTTCTCTCCCGCAAATCTCGTTCACCTCGTTCTCTTAAATCTCTTCCTCCGCCGCCGCCGCCTCGTTCTCTTTCTCCTCCTCCGCCCCGTTCTCGTTCTCTGTCTCTGTTCATCTCTCGATCTCCTCGATCCTTCTTCACTCTGTCTCTAAGCTTTATCGATTCTTGCTGCAGCTCCACTCCTGCATCTTCATCTGCAACAAGAGCCAAAAGAAAAGGTCAAAAAGGATCTTAGAGAAGAGGAAGAATAAAGTGAATTAGATCTGTACAGAAGAACAAGAAGAAGTGGAAAATACCTGGAGAGTCTCTGAGACTGTTTGTTCTGTGCTTCCTTCTGTTATTGAACCCATTAGACCCCACAATACTACTAGCTCTTCTACCTTCTCTGCTCCTGTCCATGATTTCTTCAATATCTCATGGACGAAAACAACCAATTCGCCTCGCCGGAACCTCGCCGGAAAACGGAATGATCCTCGCCGGAAAACCCAGAAAGAGAACTAACTAATCTTTGTGTTTTCCGGAAATGGAGTCCTCTTTTTTCCCCTCCACAAATCACAGATTTCTTTCTCTATCAGCTTCTCTCCAGCTGGTTTGGTGTTTGGTTCTCTCTCTCTTCTTCTTTTCTTTCTTGTTTCTCTCTCTAAAATGAACCAGCCTTTTTCTCTCTATCTCTTCACTTCTCACTTTTTTGCCATTATATATATCTAAATCAATCTCATCAACGACTATTCAGCTTTTTAATAGGGGGGCAAAATTTTCACACATCTACTATACTAAAGAAAAGGAAATAAAAAAAAAGGAAAAGATGAAAAAGCCCTCGTGGATACCTCAGATGCACTTGCCTCTTGTCACGCAAATCAATCTCAGTCCTCCGTTTTGGACTTAATCCCACGGCTCAGATGTCGCTAGTGACAGCATGGCGGTGGTTTTAGCCGTCCATATATATATACCAACATAATCCCCATCCCGGGAAATCAGCCTTTACCGCTACGTGTCGGTCAATACTTCCCCATCAAGCTTCCATGTTTTTCTCTTTGATTTGTTATGTAGATAATGATTCTGGATTTACGGTAATTACTGACTTTTACTAGGGTTGGAGTCGGACTTTGCCTACGAGAGTGTTTAGAGAAGGGTGACATTCACTAAATCGGGATGTATGATGAAGCTTATTCAATGTATTTGGTCTCGTTTATGTACGTTAAATTAAAGTAATATGAGAATGAAAATTATGAGTGTGTGCAGTTTTACTTTTAGTAGAGCAGTTGTTACTTGTAATTGTCTAATTGACATTGGGATCATTTAAATTTTAATGACGTACGTTTAAAATTTTCAGTTTTCAAATTCATCGATAGTTTCGATGTATCACCTACTTTATTTTAAAATTATTTTAAAATATCAGCCAATGTCAGGTGCGGTTGTTTATCGCTTCAACTTAAACAGTATGAATGTTTAAAATTCATCGGTAGTTTCGATGCCTTTATGTATCACCTACTTTATTTTAAAATATTAGCCAATGTCAGGTGAGCTTGTTTATCGCTTCTACTTAAAATAGTATAAATATTTCAAATTCTAAATTCAAAATCGTCGGTGTTTTCGATGTATACTGCTTTATGTATTGTTGTAATATTAGTTGGTGTCAGGTGAGGTTTTTATCGTTTATTCTTAAATCGTACTCCTATAAAAATTTCAGATTTTAGATTCAAATTCAGCGGTGGTCTCGATGTACATGCCATTATATATAACCAACTTTATTTTGTAACATTAGATGGAGTCAGGTGAGGTTTTTATCGTTTTTTGCTTCAATCGTACTCATATACAAATTTCACATTATGTATTCGAATTCAGCGGTGGTCTTGATGTACATGACTTTATGTATCACCAACTTTATTTTGTAATATTAGATGGTGGCATATGAGGTTTTTATCGTTTTTGCTCAAATCGTATTACCGTAAAAATTTCACATTTTGAATTCAAATTGAGCGGTGGTTTCGATGTGCATGCATTTATGTATGACCAACTTTATTTTGTAATATTAGTCGGTGTCAGGTGATATTTTTATCGTTTCTGCTTAAAATGGGGTACAGTTGTTCGTTTGTCTTGACTGAACCATGAACGGCTGAACGCACAAAAAAGCAAAGTTTGCCATGCTAAATTTGTCGCGTTCGCTTTGTCATCAACAATAATTCAACTTAGCGGTCGCATACATTAATGCATTTCAACTAGAGCTGGAGAGTATGCTTAACAAAACTCACGTAGAACTCACGCACCGTTTCAAATAAGCACTTATGACGGATGGATTTCAACATTTTCATTTGCAATGATATCAAAACCATAATGGAGATTCTATTATTCAACTCATGAAATTAAGAAAAATCACATATTCGAAATCATTGTTAAATGCAACCTAAAATCATTTTTTTTATTCAAATAACAAGTAGCAATATACGAGAGTAATATGTTTCACCAGTCACCACATCAACTCATTCACATGCTATGCGGTAAATATTAATGTGTAATATTTGGATTAAAGTTTAAATTAAATTTGTTATGGATAATTATGAATGTAACAAGAGTTTATCTCTTGAGTAGTATCATACATTAGATACAATTCTAGTTAGACACATTATAGATGAGCTCTAAAGATG
>JAQRGC011858501.1:0-14600 GCA_028659135.1 Plantago lanceolata
GAAATAGCAAAAGAAAGAAGCAATTGAAGTTCAATCCACGTTCCTTGTTGAATATGCTTCGATTTGATACTAAAATTGAATAAAATGGTGAATGTTTGATTGTAATTTGGATTTGGGAGGAAGAGAGAAAAGAGGGAAGAAGAGGGAAGAAGATGAGACAGTGGGCTCACTGTCTCGGCAATGGTCGATAATACACAGGCGTGGCGACAGATAAGCTATCCGTCGCTACAATAATTATCTTTTTTATTTTTTTTTCTTTTAATTACATATGGCGACGGATTAGCTATCCGTCGCTATATTAAATTACTTTCATTTTTTTAATTTAAAGTCAACTATATTACGACGAATAACGTAATCCGTCGCTAAAGTTAGCGACGTGTAAGTTACCCGTCGCCTAGTTTTGCCGAATTAAGGGTTTAAGGTCGCGGCTCCACTTATTGTCTCCGGGGGTTGGAATCCGTCGCTATACAGCGGAATTCTTGTAGTGATATCGAATTCTACTTATATAACTTCACTGAATCCTTCTCGAAGTTGTCTTCCAAGCAGTCTTTTAATCAAGTAATAATCCCTTATCCTTGTAAGAATCCTTTTGTAGATAGACCTTTGTTAAGAGAAGGTAAAACAAGCCTCAACGGATAGAATATAAATATTTAAAGAAATATTTGCTCTAACAGAACAGAGTACCAATTTGGTACTATTTGGAGTTGGATGTACAATCAGGGCTCCGATGTTGGATTGAAATTGACGGCCAAGATTGATAATTGTTCGAAAACAAACACGCATAACTTTAGAGTTGGTATGAATCGATTGTGAGGACTGATTAGTGGCAGTGTGGGAAACAAAGATAGTCGTCCTGGTCAAAGTGAGAAAGGAAATGTAGTACGTAATCCTGCTTGCCACTGTTTTATACTTTTATTAAAGATTGCATGAAATAATTGGAAGCAACACAAAAACATGTCACCTCACCTAACCTAGTAGATCTATAGTACTTCCTCCGTCTTTTTCGAAGTGCAACAGTTTGACTTTTTGATTTTTTTAAGGGTCCGTTTGACCTCAAATTAATTCCAAACTGTATCATGAAAATATTTTAAGAAGTTATATTATGAAACTATAACATCTCAACTTTTATAATATTAACTTTTTTTAAATTTTTCCGTTATGATTTTAGAATAATTTGAGGTCAAACGAATCTTCGACAAAATTGAAAAGTCAAAGTGTTGCACTTCGAAAAATACGGAGGAAGTACATCGTTAACGGAGAGAATCTCCGACGCGTGTCGGACAAACGACGATGAACAGAAACATGCTTCCCACTCAAAAACTACTAATTCATGGTCTCATGTCATCTGAATCTTCGGTCGATCGTACTCCCACTTTCAATTGTTCTTCTCTATTATTAGTCCCCCATAATTGGTTGTTTACTCTTATGTCCCGTATAAAACTGCACATGATTTTTTAATTTGTTCATTTTCATAAGAAATAATTCCGAATAATTTATTTGTACGACGACATTTAACCCTCTCCCAATATCAAATTATCAATTGACAAAAAGTTATACGGTATATACAATATTTTTAAAAGTATTAATTCATTGTTTTTCTGATCATAAATTCTCTAAAGCCCAGTAGAAGACCCAGGATTCGAAGTTAATTTGGGAGACGAAATAACATATACATAATTATTACGAGAGTCCGAGGGACCAAAATCTGAAAAATCATATGCCCCCTCTCATTCCTCCCCTGCTCAAGTCTCAACCCACAGCGAGGGGATGTGTACAGCTCTGAGCTACATGTTTTTTTTTTTTAATTGTTTCTATCGTTGTTTCTGTAAAGATTGCTGTAATAATTATAACAACTTTTGCATCTGCTCACTGGAACTAGATTACTTCACATGCATGTCTGCAAATTACTAGACCTGATCAACTATAACAACTTAATCAGGATATTACCATCTTGTCAGGCTTGCGACCTCTCCGCTTCTGGTCACGTATAGGAGGGCCGAGGGCGCCATTCTGATGATATACGAAGCTGGCTCCGGTCCAGAAATATATACTAGTCATAATTTAGAGACCATTTGAACAAGTTTTCAGGTCAAATGAAGTTCAGATAACAACACAACAACCTGATGGTTTGATGCTAATTGATCCATGCAATCAACCTCTTGAATGACTGCATTTTACTACTACTAATAAAGCCTTGTTCGAAAAAAGAAATTAAAATTCATTTTCCTATCATACATATGACACAACCAGTGACATGGGCACTTAAGTTTATTAGTTTCTGCAGTCTTAACTTGTGGTTCTGTTTTAGAGTCAAATTCTGCTCTTTTAGACAGATTCATTGCTAAATTTGAATAAAGAACTGAGTTAATGTTAATGGACAGAACAGATTATTTATTATCATGAAGACAAGTCTACTTGCATAATTGATGGATGATTTTCAATCTATAAATGGTTCGTCTAGATTATGACATGCTCTCAAGCCCTACAGGTGAACATACGCATAGCTGAACTGAATGCACTAAAGATCGAGAAAATATGAACTGGATGAAATGGTACAAAGAACTTAGGCATGTCTTGTTATGTAATGTCATTTACCATATGTGATATGCTAATATGTTGATAGCAAAGCTGATAATTCGACCTCGTACAGGTTCTTGAGAATAACATTGTATTTTCCAGATTTTAATTAGCACTCTGAAACAGAAAACTTCTCGCATGATTGTTGTCGTTTGCAATACTTTAAAACAGTAAACACATGTAGCGTGTGGCACGAGTTGTTGTTAATCAATCGACCCTCAACAAATAACAATACCTTTAGAAGAAAATGAAACTGAAAATTGAAAGAATGTAATTCCTAAATACAACTGATTACTTGCTATGCAAGACTATAATGTATAATTAAACTAGGAATCTAATTACATAATAAGTCTAAATATATATTCTAATAAGGAATATATATTCTAACAAAAATAACATGCATGACAGACAGACCACTCAGAGCTTATTCTTTCTTTCGACTTCAGTTTGGTGAGTAGTAGCTTGCTGGCTGGCTCAAATTGTTTTATGCTAATCATTGCCTAAACATACAATTGTCAACTCTTAATAGTAATTTCAACCTTAATTTGTGAGGCTGATTGAAAGTCAGCGTCTTACAAAATTGTAAAAATAGAATTAGACCAATGTTAATTTATTGGGCAAACTCTTTGAACATGACAATTAATCTAATTTATTGCAAACATAGCAGCCAGAACAAGATGATTTTAGTTCTATAAATGGGCGCGAAAGAAAACGAAGAACGGTATCCCTGTCCGCTCTACTAAAAAACGATGTCAAGAATCATTTTGTGTGCATGTGTTTTATTCTACTTCACCACATTTCCTGCAACAAGCTCAAATAACCAAACAGATTTACAGTCACTCATTGCCTTCAAGAATGCCATAGTTGCTGATCCACAGGGAGCGCTGAGTTCGTGGAATGAAACAGTCCATTTCTGTAGCTGGCCAGGCGTTTTCTGTGGCCGCAAGCATCCAGACAGAGTTGTAGCAATTGATCTCATGTCCAGAGGCCTTGTGGGAACCATTTCACCTTATTTGGGTAATCTTTCTTTTCTCACATCCATCATTCTTAAAAATAACACCTTCCAAGGCCCGATTCCACAGGAGATTGGTCGCTTAGGGCGGCTTGGATTTGTCGAACTTAGCAACAATTCTTTAAGTGGTGAGATAACTAGAAACTTGTCCCAGTGTGTCAATATCTATTACCTTAACTTGATAGACAATAATCTCACTGGCATCATACCTCCAGAACTAAGTTCTTTGGTTAAACTTCAAGCCCTCGGCTTGTTTAAAAACCAACTTTCTGGAACCATTCCACCGTTTATCGGGAATTTCACCAGACTCAGGAAACTGTCTTTAAAAGATTGTGGATTGCAAGGTGAAATCCCGGAGTCTCTTGCCCGACTTGAGTCACTAGAACTCCTAAATTTGTCCAATAACAACTTGACTGGTATATTTCCATCTGGTCTGTTCAATCTTTCCTCCATGTTTCTGTTCGATGTGAGTTTTAATCAACTCCAAGGAACCATCCCTGCCCATATCGATTTCTCGTCTCCAAAGCTTGGCTGGCTAAATTTGATGCAAAATCTATTTAGTGGAGAAATTCCAGTTTCTCTCTCAAACATTTCTTCGCTTATAGATATTGATCTAAGTTTTAATAGTTTTTCAGGTGGAGTGATGATAGATTTCAGTAAGTTATCAGCTCTAGAGTACTTTTATGCAGACGCTAACAATCTGAAAGGTGACATAAGTTTTATTTCATCTATGGTAAACTGCCGTAAGCTCCTTATTCTTGATATCAGCTTCAATCAGCTAAGTGGTTCGTTACCAAACTCGATTGCGAATCTTTCAGACACTCTTACATACTTGTATCTAAGAGACAATCAGTTTCATGGAGACATTCCATATGGTCTTGGAAATCTCGTAAATCTCCAAATTTTGCGTCTTGACAACAATTCCCTTAGTGGTCCAGTTCCTTCTGACATAGGTAAACTTACAAATCTCCGAATCCTTAACCTCAACGAAAACTTATTCACGCATGACATATCCATTCTCTTTGATAACTTGACCATGTTAGGCACTTTAAACTTGAGCCAAAACAATTTCTCTGGAAATATACCTCCAAGTCTCAGCAAATGTAGGAACTTGCTAAAACTCGACATTTCTCGTAACAATCTCAGTGGTGGAATACCACGAGAAATTGTCAGCTCGTTGCCTTTACTAAATTCCTTGGACCTGTCTTACAATGCCTTGACGGGTTCTATTCCTTCAGAAGTTGGCTCTTTAGTAAATCTTGTGAGCCTTGGCTTGTCACATAACAGATTATCCGGACTTCTTCCACCTTCACTTCGTCTATGCGTAGGGCTGGAACAGATTTATCTGCAAAGAAATTCCTTCACAGGGAACTTATCAGAGGAGCTGAGAACCTTGAGAAGCATGCAGTATTTGGATCTCTCAGAAAATAACCTATCCGGTGGTATTCCAAGTTTTTTAGGTGAGCTTGGATCTCTCGTGTATCTGAATCTCTCATTCAACAACCTCGAAGGTGAAGTTCCCACTGCAGGAGTATTTCAAAATGAGACTGCTCTATCACTTGAAGGGAACGGTGATTTTTGTGGAGGGATTTCATCACTAAGATTTCCTCCTTGCCCCTCCCGCCGCATATCCAAGAAAAAGCAATTTCGTGTAGAATTCAAAATCTTGATTCCTGTCGTCAGTGCCATAGTTATAGTTTCGCTGCTTTACTGCATATTCCTATACAAGAGAAGAAAATCAAAAGGTACACGATCATTCATTGCCCCATTCGAAACTGATCATTTGAGGCTATCATATGGAGATCTCCAAAAATCAACTGGTGGATTCTCTGAGTCGAACTTACTTGGGGCGGGAAGATTTGGATCAGTTTACAAAGGAATTCTCGAGAACCCTCAAACTTCGGTGGCCATAAAGGTGCTGAATCTCAGTGTCAGTGGTGCTGCGAAAAGTCTCATGTCGGAATGCAATGCATTAAGAGGCATGAGACACAGAAGCCTTGTGAAAATACTAAGCGTCTGTTCTAGCATTGATTTCAAAGGAGATGACTTCAAGGCACTGGTTTACGAGTATATGGTCAACGGAGACTTGGACAAATGGCTGCACCGGAGTTCTGACGATGAAACTCGGACATTGAGTTTGAAACAGAGAGTTAACATTGCCATTGACATTGCATCTGGACTTGAATATCTGCATGGCGGAACAGATTCGACTATTGTTCATGGGGACTTGAAGCCAAGTAACATTCTCTTGGATGAGGACATGAGTGCTCATGTTTCGGATTTCGGGTTGGCAAAAGTTATATCTGATATACTCTCGACAGACGAAAGCAGATCACTTGGTCTCAGGGGTACCATAGGATATATTCCTCCAGGTATGTTTTGTATATTTATCTTTTGCAGTTGCAATAGTATATAGAAGAAAGAAAATGTTTAGCTATGTTTTTTCGTCATGAATTCTGATGACCACAATTCGTTTTTCAGAGTACGGTTTGAGTAGCATTGTTTCCACGGAAGGGGATGTGTACAGTTATGGGATTCTTCTATTGGAAATGTTCACAGGCAAAAGACCAACAAATGACGAGCCTAACGAATCTCCGAGCCTTCGTGATATCGTGAAATCAGCATTGCGGAGCCAAGTAATGAATGTTGTTGACCCTGTGATTCTACAGGGACACAATTACATGGTGAGTGATAAAACCATGAATTGCATCATTTCGGTCCTGGAGATTGGGTTGGCATGTTCGAATGAATTGCCCAGAGATCGAATGCTGATGAATGATGTTGTAAATGCATTGCATAAAACAGTTAGCATGACTTGATGATTCTGCTCTGAGATTGATCTCATTTTGCTTTCAAAAGTGTTTTCTTCATGTAACAAATGCACATTCTACCGTTGTTTTGTTTTGTAATGTCATTCAATTTGGTTCCGCCTTCAAATTTTGGTACAATAATTTGTTTTGTTATGCAATGTCATCCACAGATAATAGTCGTCTCTGTTCAGCGCAATACACATTAACATGCAATTGATCCTCTACAATTTAGGTATAGAATCTTTAGGTTATCAGTTTAAGACTCTTAGCCAAAATGGACTTTCAGGTTGATTCTCAGCGCATCATAACAGAAATAACAACACACTTCTGCTTTGCGATGCTAATTGAACAGAAATACCTGAGCTATGCAGAATTTGGCTCAGAACAGAAATACTGAGCTAATATTTGATTCCCAATATTATTCCATAAATACCATCAAGACTAGAGATAACATACAATTTCAGCTATAATCAATCAGTTTGTATAACACACAGAAAGTTATATTACACAAGTAACTTCAGGACTTCATCGTCTCAAGCTTTATCTAGACAAGCAAGATCAAGGTTATCATGATTCACAACCTCGGCAACACAAGCGCATATTGTCAAGGTCATCATCTTCATAATTGGGCTACAAAGCTTCCGACCAGACAAACTGCTCTTCGTTAATAGATACTGTATGAACTTTACTCTACCCTAAAGCCCTTCTCGTGTAAGATCAAGAAGATGCTTCTCAATTAGAATCTCCAAGTATGCCTTAGCCAGCAATACCTCTGCAATTTCTTCCAAGCTACTATGGGCCCTTTATTTTCTAATCCATCTGCAACCCACAACTTGTTTATAGGTGAAATTACGAGATAAAAACATTGTCTTATATCTCTGCAATTTCTTCCAGGCTACTACATGCCCTTTATTCCATATTCCTTCAGCACACCATAACTTGTTTAGGTTAACAGAGAGGATGTAAAAACATTGTTTTATGAACCCAAAAACCTTCCACTTCTGGATCTAACAATGTTGTTTTAATCCTTCTGCTATCCATAACCAGGAATTCACAAGATAATCCTATAAATCCTTCGGCAATCCATAGCTTCCATTATTTTGGAACTATGGATACGAAATCATTACATGAATACATCCTCCTAGTACAAGCTATGAAGTCTAAGGATTTGACCGGAACTACCCTTAATTCTTAGAGAGGCAGGAAAATCAGTACTAGTAATTAGATTTCCCACGCGACCGAGAACTCGTAGTAGAACCAATATCTTTTTAGTTTCTAGGAAACTATTAACCCAAGCACGAATGGCAAAGTAAGCAGCAAGATGAGAACCATCACTGTAAAGCGTAAGAGATAGTGTGTTCTTACCCATGACTGCTATCATAATCCCAAGGATAGATCTGATCTGGAGCCGACGGTGTTTTCGTTCATCCAGCTCATCTTTGTCCCGGAGAATCATTTGACTGAAGGATCCAAATGCTTCAGCGACCAGATCTAATTGAGCACGGAGGATCTGGAGCTCAACAAAGTACTCTTCTGAGTTGTGCGCCATCGGAGTGTCGGAGAGAAGGGGCTTTCATGAGAAGGATTCGACGTGAGATCTGATATGATCGTCACAGGGAAGAAGATGAGTATTCGACGTGAGGTCTATGGTTTCAGCAAAAGCATCAGATCAGATCTGATTTTGAAGTGGCTGTCAAATGGATGATTAGGGTTCCACCGACAATGCTAAATCTCATTGGAATGCGTTTAATGCGCCAATGCGGGTTCGAACTGTTGTAACCAGTCTAAGAATCTAAAACCGGTTTCACCACGAAATTTTTTTTCAGTTTAATTTTTCACTTTTCTCTCTTTTTTAGTGATTGAGTTGCGATTAATACAAATCGAATGTGACGTGAGAAGAGGAGTTTCCCATTTTATAGAGTTTCATGGTTAGAGATGGTCTTCAAGAAGAAGACGACCACATTTAAACTTAAGCACTTTTCGCATAATTAGAGAGGGCATTCTCGTCAACTCAGCCATTGTAGTCGGGGTAAATTGGGTATTGCATAGAGATCGGATCTCATCAAAACATTTCTAAACAATGGCCTCAGCCGTAAAGGACATGTTATAACTATAACACGTGAAATCTTACATACCATTCGAAAATCAGTTAAAAAATAATCGTGCTTGCTCATTAGTGATTTGGCGTTGCAAATTCATGACTCATTTTGGTATTGTTCACTTTTTAATGGCCAGTGTAGTCAAATAGACTTTAAACATTTAAGTATTTAACAATAATTAAGGCTATGTTATTTTCATTTAAGAACTCATTATTTTCAATTCTGTTCAGACCTGCTTAATTATATATTGTACTGCACTCCAATTCTGTTCAATTTTGTTCAGACGAAGAGAACAGAGCCTAAGTGTGCAATTTATTGGTAGGGTTTTTCTACACTCAGGTAAGTTTTCTCAATCGCGTGACGACAGACACCACGCCTGATGGAAAATGATAAAGTAAAGTGTATGATTGGGATTTTGCAAATCAAAATCAAAACACTTGAAAAAATGGTTTTGTTTTGTTGAAATACAATATTATGTACTAGCAATCGCGAATTTCAAAGAGTTTAAAGTAAATGAGAATGATATTCATAGATACACTTCTTTTTTTGAAAATCCGTTCAAAAGAACTATAGAGTTAAGCGTGCTTGACTATGGAGCAACTTTTAGATGGATGACTCATTGAGAAGTTTCTAGTGCATGCACAAGCAAAGATAAAGTGAGTGGTTAAGAACATGTGTTGCTATATTGGGCCAACATATTACTCCGAATATAGGCTCACCAACTTAAAGATCGGGGCTTGATCATCGGGACGTTATAATTACAAACCCTCATAATTATTAGAAAACAATATTAGTACTCTAGATGATGTATAGAATATGTCATTCATTTTTTATTTTTTTTTATCAAGTATGTAACCTCTTGGGAATAAAATGGGGCGAAACGTTGCCGAGTCCATTAGCAACCATCAACTTAGTAGCAGCATACCACATTTGTTTGACATTAATGAGAACCCAATATTTAAGGCCCACGGATGTTGCTGGCACTAAAGGACAAAGTACTAGTTGAAGTTGTTTGTGCTTATAAACAACATAGTGGTATTGAAAACCACCTAGGAGACTTCTACAGAGGCGCCATTTACTCCCACCGGGCCAGATCTGGAGTGGCCCACCGGGCCAGATCTGCATTTTCTCCCACCGGGCCAAATCTGATACTTCTCCAATCGGCCAGATCAGCTGCTTCTCCCACCGCGGACGACCACCACCAACCGAAGATGATGGAGGTGGAGTGAGAAAATGTAGAGAACGCCCGTCCTTGTGGTTGTCTCCTCCGACGAAGAAGATCGACGAAGACCACCACCAACCGGCACCTGCTCCGACAAGTAACTCCTCTCCGTTTTCGAGAGATTCTCCGATGAGGAGCACTGGGACGCCGCGCCTCCGTGTTCGCTGTTTCTACAATTTAAATGAACATACATTCGTTATCGGAGATGATGGTGGAGACCTTGGTCTAGTTTTTTTGCATCATTGCGGTGGAGATGATGATGGATCTGCCTAGTAATTTGATTTACAGAGAAAGAGAGAGAGGAGAGAAATTTTACATTTAGATTCAGAAATTGTGGTGTTGTTAAAATTGCAACTTGGTGGGCAATTGCTGAGTAAGTTCAATTTTCAAATTTATCTTGAGAAACCACCCTTCCTAGACCCTTTGTGGTATTGAACAGTATATCCTTGCCACATTGAACAGTATAGAAATAGTACAAAAATAGAGCTCATATTAATGAATTGATACTGTGATATCCTTGTCAAAAATAAAATTGACCCCCCAGTGGGTAGCTTCAAATTCATGTGTGCTGCTTCAAATTCATGTTCCAGGAATTGGCTTCTGGGCAATAAAACCGAATAAAATGTATCATTGCATTGGATCACAAATGCTTTGACAAACATCAAAGTGTTTTTTTAATTAGTATTTAAACAAACTCGAGTAAAATATGATGCCATTATTTTACAGAGGACCCAATAATATCACTAAAGAAAAGCCAAAGATGCATTAAAATGACTCAGACAACAAAAGACAGCTATTAGCTCCTAAATATGAGGATCGATTGGAATCATAGCATAGTTTAACTAGAAAGGAGGTGGGTGTCCCAAGCATATGTCCAAAGGTTATGCTGGCCATGGGATTAGTTGGGGAGTATTTTTCATGTCCTAAGAAATAATGTTTTCGATTCAATGCAAATTTATACGGTAAGCTAAGATCACTTGATGAATATAATCAAAATGAAAAAAACTTTAATAAAAATCATACTGGATCTCCGGCTCGAAGCTTCACAGCTCCGATTAAAGATATAAAGCTCCTGTGGCCGGGGCTATTATATATCCTTTTAGAAAAAATTAAAATAAAAATAGAAACTAAACGGAAAATATTAAAGGTGCGCGGTTTGATTTGTCGCTAATGAACGTTGCCCGTAAGAGCATTCCTTATGGTTTGGGGCTTTTAAACATAAACGCCTAAAAAAAGCCCCTCCAAAATTGAATACTCCAATGGTTTGGGCTACTATGTGGGTGTCTTTTGCCACATGTTAATCAATTAGTGGTACAATTTATTTTTTTAATATTAATGGGGCTTAATTGGGGGCTGCTATTTAGCAACCCATTCACATGGGCTACTAAATAGTAGCCCCAAAAAGCCCCCATCGGAGGCATTTTAAGGCTTTTTTGGGATTTTAAGCCCCATAAAAGCCTCAAAAAAGCCTCCATAAGGAGTGCTCTAAGGCTGGTCAAGTAATTTGATGGTTTTTTGGAACTCAAAGTAATAGTTGAACTAATTAGGGTCCTATATGAAAATAATATGTCTAAGTAGGGATACTATATGTAAATAACTCTATAATTTATATTCTTAGATAATTTTTTTTAATGATAAAAGTAGAAAAATTAAGCAAAATTTGTATATTGTGAAAACTTAGATGAAAAATGTCGAAAAATGTGAAAAAGTTAGATGTAAATGTATCAAAATGTAACACGTAAAATGAGTATAGTTTGGCCTTACACGTAAAATTGGCAATTGTGTATAGATTCTGCTACATTATTGCTACCCTTTCAAAGTAACGTCCTTAATTCTACTAGCATTCAAGTTCAAAAAAAAAAAATTCTACTAGCATTCTAGTAGCAAATAGAGTACAGATTCTAGTTTCTACAAATGCATTGTGTTGTCTATGTGAAGCCATTTCATAACTTATTAGCACGTCTGCCATGGAATATACAGCTTATCTTTTCTTTCTTCTATGCTTCAGCTTCCCTATTATTCTGCTTCTCCTTACCAGGAAAGAATCTTCCAGAAGGCTTCCTCCTGGTTCGCTCGGGATACCGATAATTGGCCAAAGCTTCGAGGTTTTTCAAGCCATGAGAGCCAACAAAACTGAGCACTGGCTACAGGAAAGAGTCAAGAAGTATGGTCCTGTTTCGAAACTTCACCTCTTTGGCAGTCCTGCAGTGTTCGTCCACTGACAGGCTGCGAACAAATTTATATACACGTGCAGTGAGAAGATACTTGCCAATAAGCAACCTACTGTGCTGAGGCTACTCATGGGTGAGAGGAATTTACTGGAATTGAGTGGTGAAGATCACAAGCGCATCAGGGGAGCTCTCGTGTCGTTCTTGAAGCCAGAAGCGTTGAAACAGTTTGTTGGAAGGATGGATGATGAGATCAAATTGCACCTCAGCAAGCATTGGCATGATGGGAAGCAAATTTTTGTATGTCTTTCATTCTCAAGCATTTACATATATATACATACTAGTCTGTTTTACTAATTTTCTGATCTAAGTCGCCTTCTGATTTTCGTATAACCAGGCAATACCTGCTATGAAGACATTGACCTTCAATATGATTTCTACTCTCATATTTGGGATTGAAAGAGGAGCAAGAAGAGATAAACTCGTGGACCTATTTGTGCGTCTTATGGATGGAATTCTGTCATTGCCGGTGAACTTGCCATTCACACGCCTCAATAGAAGCCTACGTGCAAGGTCGAAAATCAGAGATATACTCATGGAACTCATACATGAAAAGAGGGAAATAGCACTGCAGAACAAGGACATCTCAAATCGACAGGATCTCATTACTAGCTTGTTGAGCATGCGTGATGAGACCGGTTCTCCTCTGTTATCAGATGAGGAAATTGTGGACAACTGTATTGTTATAATGATTGCAGGGCATGACACAACCTCAATCCTTCTGACTTTCTTGATCAAGCTGTTGGCTGAGAATCAGGATGTTTACAGAAATGTTCTGAGCGGTAATTTAATTGTTACTTTCGAGTCCACTCAACCCAACACTCAAACACATTTTCTCATACCGATATGCATCTTTTTTTTTTCTTTTTGCAGAACATGAAGAGATCGCAAGAGGAAAAGAATCAAATGAGGTTCTAACATGGGAAGATCTAGCAAAGATGAAGTACACATGGAGAGTAGCAACGGAATCGTTCAGGATCACTACCCCACAGGTTTTGACCACCAGGAAGGTCCTTCAAGAGTTTGAAATGGGGGGATATGTAATTCCCAAAGGGTGGCAGGTAAAACAAGTTTTAATATGGCACATTTACTTGCTGAAACATTGTACTAGACCCCTATATTGATAAAGTTCCCTTGTTGCGTAGTACTATATGTTTCCGTTTCTAATTACAAGCTGATCAAGATACTGTATTTGGTGGGTGATGAACAGGTCATATGGGCATCCTGCATGACACATATGGATGAATCCATATTCCCGGATCCTTTAAAGTTTGATCCGTCACGGTTTGAGAAGCAAGGAGGAATCCCATCGTATAGCTACATCGCGTTTGGTGCAGGACCGAGAATCTGCCCAGGTTATGAATTTGCAAGAATTGAAACCTTGATTATGATTCATTACCTGGTAACCGGATACAAATGGAAACTTTCTTTAAAGGAGAACTTGCTTAGTAGAGATCCCTTGCCAGTTTTTGTTAATGGTCTGCCTATTGATATTATCAAGATCAAGAAACCTGTAGATCAGGATGTGCTATAAATTAAATTTATTGTACTATGTTATGTTGTCAGAATTCAGAAATTGTACTGGAATCATGAGATCTACAACATGAGCCATAACAAGTGTTTATCAGATCTGATCTGAATTTGAACTTTGAAGTTTGAAATGGCTATGTTGTTGTTTGTATACGTATATCAAATGGATTATCACAAAATAATTACTACTGTAAGCCTGGAAGGATGAAAAAGAAAGTTGCAGGATGGAAGAATTATGAGAGTTGCATGTGACACCACTCCATGAACAAGGGCTTGAGCCTAACTGAACATTACTCCATACAAAAGAAGAACCAGTATTGTTCTGAAATATTTGATAAACTGAACTCATGGTACTGACCTGTTCAGGTGGCAACTGGGACAAGGCCAAATGGAGATGAAGCAAGAAGATGAACACTGTAAGTGCATGCCCGCCCATTTCTCAAACTAGTTTCTCTGTTTTCAAGAAACTTTTTTTTTTTTTTTTTTTTTTTTGAAATGTCTTCAAGAATGTAAAATATATTAAATGGTTTGATACTTTGATTTATTCAGGTGGTTATGCATGGGAGTTATTATAAACAGATCCAAGTTATGACGGTTTAAAAATGGGGATGCTCATATTTCATTGACTGGAAGTCTGGAAATATTGGAAGGAATGAAGATTCAACGTCTCCAAGTCTTTGGGGGGGGGACCAGAAGAATTAAACAACAAAGCTGGAAAACGTGTGGCCGTGTAGGAACGGGGAAGGCGAAGGACGAATGAAATATCAGCTTAATTTTCTTTCAATTTGTCTGCTAATTCAGGATCTTAGAGCACTAGTTAGAGGATTACTGGTCTATTCGTTCATTGTTGAAAAGAATACTTCTTCAACATATGTGATCATTTTGTGTTATGACTTTTGATCAGTGGTCTATTCGTTCACTGTTGAAAAGAATACTTCTTAAATCATGTTTTCGATATGTAAATTACCAATAACTTGCAAATAGAGATACGAAGTAGGAGTTTAAAGCATAGTTACAGCTAGGCTTGGCAATGGGCGGGTTTTACCCAACCCGAAGCCCAACCCCTTTAATACCCATATACAATATAAATCATCGGGTCGGGTCGGGTTATTACCCATGCCC
>JAQRGC011859241.1:0-24335 GCA_028659135.1 Plantago lanceolata
CGTGCAAAGATGAGTTTCACGAGATGTTCATCGCTTCGACCGCCACTGGATCAATGGCTACTATAATGGGGGAGGAATACGGTGCTGATGCAGATGAAGAAATCAAGCTCAAAGATTTACAGGATTGCACCGGTGGAGTAGGTGGTAGCAGCAGCGGTGGACGTCGCCGTAGAAAAGGGAAGGAGGTCCCAACAGAAATGAGTCAAACTCCTCTTGTTGACATTTTTGCCCCCATTCAACCTTTGATCGACAATACGCACGAAAAGCGGAAAACCGAAATTCAGCTCAAGTCTCTAATCGCTTTTGAAGCATAAAGACTTCAAGACATGATCGAAGTGGAATACTGCGATCAATTCATTGCTGGAAACGATTATCTAGTCACACATTTGAAGACCGCTAACGTTTGGTTGGGTTTTCCAGACGAAGTAAAGCTTGCATGGTATCGGAACTTTCATGGGGGAGGGTAATGTCGTACGATATTGTTGTTCTTCGTTTCCAAATAAAAGTGTTGTGTTTCATGTATCGTCTCAAAATTCGAAAATCATCCATGCCACACTCTCTCAAAATTTTAATTATATCTAAAATACTAATTAAACAATTTAAACTAACTCCAACCAAATCTCACCAATCCCCATAAAACATTCTCTTTTTTAACAACCTTAAATAAAACATTCTCTTACGACCCTTACACAATCTCATCATTACCCCTACCATCCTATACAATATACTCTACTAAAACCCCCAAACACAAACCAAACACAAACTCAATTTTCACACACTACACCTTCCAAAACTTTTACTATTCATGATTTGTTGATACAGTTAAAAAACCACAAACCCGGTTACAATCCAAACACTCCGTATGTGTCCTAGTTCAGTTGGAGTTTTAGATTATCTTTTTTTTTTAAATCTTTATTTCCTTTTTCTCTTAATGGTAGCAACTTCAGTATGAATTTTATTAGAACAATCTAATATTAGTGTCATGCAAATTTCCCATACAGTATATATGGTTCGATTTTAAATCTCGACACACGACTTCATAATACTTAAGAAAGCTCCGCTTAATCCCGGAATAAAATATTGAAAGGTATACTGTTAAGCTCGTGCTAGCCTTAACTTAGAGAAGTTGAAATGATTATCTAGTGGTTAGAGAGATTATAATAAGTTAATAATATAATTACCAACTCAATATCCTCCTTAATTAATTAACAATTGGATAAGTCAATCTTAACCTTAAACATGTACTTTGCTGACTTTAATTACGTACGTTAACAAAGTGTGATTGGCTGCTAATCACCTGTTGACAACATACCACCATACATTCAGCTGATTTTTCATACTACAAAACTCATTAGTTGGAACATGTTAATTATCCATCACCATCTAATTAAACCATTGAAACAAGTTTTGTTAAATTAGCCATTTTCACATGTTTGAAATTAAGAAACCCTCATATTAACCTCCATTTGTCATGTAATAGTAGAATATAGACTATAGTAGTATTATCTACTCATAAACTATTGTAAAACCATAATTTACCATAAAATTTAGTGAAATAAATAATGCATAAATACTTTCTTTTATTCTAAGGAAAAGGGAAAAAGGAAAAATGATTAAATACAAGTAGAATCAATGATTAGTGTAATTAGTTCCAAACAATTCCAATGGTACTTCCAACAACTCCTTTTGGTACAACCACATGAGTTAGTGCAATGCATATTTGTAGTATACAATGTCCTTTTGACCTCACCCTCATTAAGTCCAAACACCATTTATCATTGTGTAATGCCAGCCCATACCTTCTTTCTTTTTTATATTTCTTTTCCACATTTTTTCTCTTATAACTTTCTCCAAAAAGGAAAAAATTAAATAAATACGCAACTAATCGTGCAGCAAAACTCACTCGACAAGCACAATCGCCCTCATTTGATTCATTCAATTCGTTCACATGGCTCCTATATCAAATCACAATTAGCACAACACGAGATACTAATCCATACAAATTAACACCCATCCACAAACTTAAGCAAGTTGAGAACAAGACGTTAACCTCGCCTCGCACCAACTATGATCCATTCGAATGTACTTTCATTCACATGGCTTGGATATCAAATTTCAACTAGTTAATCACAAAATGCTAATTCAAATTTCAAATCATCACCTATCCACAAACTTAAGCAAGTAGATAACGAGACGCTAACCTCACCTCGCACCAACTATAATATAATCGAATGTACTTTCATTCACATGCCTCGGATATTAAATTTCAATAAGTTAATTCACGAGATACTTCAAATCATCACCCATCCACAAATTTAAGCAAGTGGATAACAAGACGCTAGTCTCACCTCACACCAACTATAATCCAACCGAATGTACTTTCGTTCGTGTGGCTCGGATATCAAATTTCAATAAGTTAATCACGAGAAGCTAATTCATACACTTTGAATCACACCCATCCACAAATTTAACCAAGTAGATAACAAGACGCTAATCTCACCTCGCACCAACTACAATCCAATCGAATGTGCTTTCCGTCACGTGGCTCGAATATCAAATCCCAACCAGTTAATCACGAAAAGCCAATTCATACACAAAACATCATCCATCCGCAAACTCTTAAGCAAGTAGATAACAAGACGTTGCACCAACCATAATCATATTCGTTTGAATCGATTCGAATATCAGTAAGAAACCATAAGACGCTAACTTCGTGACAACTCGATACCGTAAAAAAAAAACCACCCTTTCCTTTTAAAAACAAACAGGAATAGAGAGTAGGGGTGAGACTTGGATTATAATAAGAAAACTTTTAAACAAGCTAAGTTTGCAGTATCCACCAACACCCATTCCATCCAATGAGATCACACCACCTTCCATTACCCAAAGCATTTCCCTTTCTCTCTCTTTCTTTCTCTCTGTGTCTTTTTGGTGTTCAATATATTTGCAGATCTTTCTTCATTCACTCTCTCTCTCACTCATGGTTTCATCAGAGTCTCTACCAATGATGTTTTCTTGTCCTAAGTGAAGTTTCAGATTCAGTTTTTTTCCAACTGCCATCATCTTCTTTTTCACTTTCTTGCTGTGTTGGTTCATACACCAAGGAGGAAAGGAAAGGAGAGGAGAGAAAATAAAGCTGAGAAAAGCAAAGGACTTTTTTCTCCCACTTTTTCCCCCTTCATCCTCCTCACAATTCAGAGTTTTCTCACCTTCTTCTTATACCCTTTTCAGCCTGTCACTGTTCTCCTCTCTCCCTTCACTACTACACTCAGGTTCTCTCTGTTTCCAGTTTCAGATTTCAAGAGAAACTGATACAGTATACCATTTCTTCTTTACTGTACTTCATTTTAGTCCTATTGTTTCCAGCTTTAAGTTTATGGGTTTCAGATCTTGATTATAGTCTATTGAGTGAGTATATTGTATCAATATTTCAAATCTTGATTAATAACCACGAACTAAACTGTGGCTGATTTTGGTGGTGGAATGGAAAAGTTGAGGTCTTTCTAAGATTCTGAGAGGAAAGAAAGAAAAGGAAGTATTATTATTATTATTCCTATTCCTTTCCACTTCTTGATTTAACAAACCACTTAGTTTTGTTGCCGCCTCAGTGTTTTATCCATTCTAAACCTCAACCATTCAATTCTCCAAGCTTTTTTTATTTCTCTGTTTTTTGCTTCCCCTGTTTCTCCCACTCTAATGCTGTAGTGTTAATCAAACTGTATTGTATACGCATTTGATGAGGTGGGATATGGAGATTTTGCCTCCGAGTTCGTATTTTTCTAGCTCCAGTTGGCCTCTTGACGAAAGTGTAAGCACCACTAGATGGACAGCAGCTGAGAACAAGGCGTTTGAGAATGCGCTCGCTCTGTTCGACGAAAACACTCCCAACAGATGGGAGCGAGTAGCGGAACTGGTGCCGGGGAAGACGGTGGCTGATGTGGTTAGGCAGTATAAGGAGTTGGAGGATGATGTGAGTAGTATTGAAGCAGGGCTTATACCGGTGCCCGGTTATTGCACTTCTGTGTCTTCTGCGTCGCCTTTTACGTTGGATTGGGGGAGTGGACATGGATTTGATGGTTATATGCAGCCTTTTGGGGGTGGGAGGAAGCCACCGCCCGGGAGGGCTAACGAGCAGGAACGGAAGAAGGGCGTTCCTTGGACTGAAGAAGAGCACAAGTGAGAGTTTTTTCTTGATTGTTCTTGGTTTAGTAGTTTATTTTGGTATTGTTAGTGTGAGTTATGCATGTTGCTTTCGTTCTGATTAGTTTTTATCGTCGAAATGCGTATTGAGATGGGATTTAGTGTTAGATTGTAAATGAGTTTTGATTGTGCAGATGTGTTTTGAAGTGGGATTTGAGATCCCTAGTGTCATTATGTTAGTGTAGTATGTGTGGCTTGTTTTTGACATTCTATTGGATGATTACACAGATTGTTTCTGTTGGGGTTGAAGAAGTACGGAAAGGGCGATTGGCGGAACATTTCACGCAATTATGTGATCACTAGAACGCCGACTCAGGTAGCTAGTCATGCTCAGAAGTACTTCATACGCCAGCTTTCCGGAGGGAAAGATAAGCGGAGAGCGAGTATTCATGACATAACGACGGTGAACCTAAACGACAACCAAAGCCCTTCACCGGAAAATAAGAAGGTTACTTCACCGGATCAGCCTCTTGCTCAACAGTCAAAATCTGCTGCCATTGACAAACTTCCATTCGAATGGAATCAAACGAACAACGAACTGATCATGGGGTTCAGCCCATCAGGACCTGGGGGTGTGTTAGGTTCTAACATGTATGGTCTGAATTCGTACGCACTCAAAGCTCAGGGCCAACATATGCAAAGGGGTTCAATGCACGATTCAGCGTTTGGGCCGCAGAATTTGGTGTATCAGATGCAAGCAGCAGGTTTCCACTATCCTAATGCCTGACATGGATTATTATTAAAGTGATTATGAAAGCCAGAAAATGCCTGTTAATTTAGCTTAAGCTTAGCTTGTTTGTGCCTTTCTCTTTTGTGAATATATGTTTGTTTGGCATTTTGAGCTAGATGATGCAGTGTGTTTGCTAACATTGCATATGCAACTCTGAAATGGAACATCTGGATGAGACACTCCTTGTATTTAACAGAACGATTATGAACCGAGTTCTCTAATTCTTATCGCCGTTTCATCATGAGATGAAACCGCAATTTCTATACTAAGTCCATATAATTTACTTCTTTGTTGAGATAAATGTGGTGTGATTTGATTCTCTTGGTATGAGAAATCTAGTTAATGTTGTGGACCTGCAGACAAACTGCAAAATCTAGCAGAGAATTCCATACAGCCCAAATTGGCTAGACCAAATTAACTTCATGCTAAAGCAAACCTGCAACTTGCATCACAACTTGCAAGTATTCACCCCATTAGATCTTCTTTCACTTGAATGCACATGGAACTGGTACTTCATTGTCCTTCCGGTATCTATGAAACTTGGCAGTTAAACGTTATGCACTCGATACGTCTTATTCGAGCATTACAACTGAAACACATCGTTTGCTGGCCTTACGTCGAAATCAATCTCTGAAGATCAGGAGGTCGTCGCGATGTTCTTGAGGTTTTCCTTTCTTTTCTTTTTTTTTTTTTCTGGTGGAAATTAGGTAACATCACTGTAACCTAAGGTGCAAGAGAAATGAAAGAGCATGTGATGCTTTTTTCAATAGGCCAAACTGGCTGACTCATAAAGCACACTGATATAACTTCCACCCAACAGTACTGAAATATATTTGCTGACTTGGTGACTGGTAAGTGACTGATTGTGCTTTCCAATACTCACTTCTAACGTCCGTACGCATTATGACCACTTTCCCAACAGGATTCCATTCTTTCTAACTTCTAACAATTAGGAACCTATTACATTCACCAACATATTTAATCATATGCTTAAACATTGAGATTAAAGCAAGATCCCAGTTGAGATTTATCCCCCACTATTTTATGTCTGTGTTTTCAACACACACCTTACTAGAATGATTTTCAACACACACCTTACTCGAATGCTAGAAATTTCTAGGAAGGTAACCACGACAACACACTTTAATACACATACAGTCCCACATACTACGTAAATACTTGTCACACTTATTACAGGTCGTATGTATCATCTATGTATGAAATTGTTAATCCTCCTCGTATGAGTAGTCTACACGAAATTTCCTTGAGAACTATTATTTGGTACGTTTATATGGTTACACATGTGGTGAGCACTTCTACGGGCAATTATTGAAGCACACAAGTTCAATAACACCATAATGTTACTTCTTTGTACTTACATGACCAAAAAGGTTCAGAGCAATATGAACACGGCTAATAAGCTTTTTTCTACAATGAAATGACAAAACAAACCAAGAAGTTTTGTCCTCTTTTTAACAAAAGGAGTAGCATTTCAGCAAGTTGTAATAGAAAGGCACATTGATGACTTTATTCCAATCCGCATCTACTCCCAGAACCAGTAGCAGCCACATGAATGAATAATACTAGCACCTCATACTTTGGGTTATCCGAATTTTAGATATTTTCCTGTATTCTTATGAGGTAATGTTCTGATTCTTCTTCCTAAATCACTCACAAGAATCACACGAGGTTTTACCTTACGCTTTTGGATGGGCGAGCATCTTGTCGACAGACCTGCTGGCACGAACCAAAACAGGGGAACTGCTAGGCCACGCGGTCAACATGTACCCGAATGATAACTGCACTCTGTGTCATAATCCAGCACATAGTAAACATTTTAAACCACCACATAAAGTATGTACTTAGAAGCTGCAGTTGCCAATAATTTTGCAGTTTTGGCAGTACAAAAGTGAAATAGCATGGACCAGGACCAGGACACCAGGTTATAATAATAGCCAACTTATAACATGTGATGTAGCCCAAAAGATATTATGCTTGATGGGGACTAAAAGAGTTAAATTACAAACAACAATGAAATTACTGAATAAGACATGAGTTCTTTGTTCTCAAATGTTAATATGTCAACCCGAAGTCATATGGGAACAGAGGATCTGAATTCCCTTTAGCATGAAATGGGAGCTGATCGACAGTCTTAAACCATGTCACGCTCAGACGGCCATGGAATGGAAAGTCCCCGAAGATAACATCAGTGATGCCGTTGCCTTCGGTGCCAGGCAACCAAGCAGCTACGAGGGCCTCAACCTTTTCTAACAGTGTTGGCTCTAAGACCATAGGTCTTCCAGTTACTAAAACTACCAGAGTGGGTACTCTTTCGGAAACTAGGGTTGCCAGTTCAGTACCGTTGAAGGGGATTTTGAGTTCGGGATCATCACCACCTGTTTCCACATAAGGAGCCTCACCAATAGCTACAATAGCATAGGAGAAATCTTGACCTGAGAATGTTTCTGGCGTAGGATTTGGTTCATATACAACTTCTGTGCTATCATCAACTGCTGCTCTTACTGCGTCCAAGATAGTTGTACCTAGAGAGAAAAGTTCATTAATGAATCAGAACTAAAAACCCAGGTTATAAGTTATTTCCGGTGAAAGTCAATTTAAACAGTACGGTTGTAAACACCCAATAAGACTGCTAGAAGGTCATGGTTCCACATACAGAATGTACATAAGTGAAATGATTGCCATAATGAAGAGCAAAATCAAAAATAAATAAATAGAGGCACATAAAAACACGACTGCTGTCAAGTCTTACCCTCTGTGATCCTGCCACCTTTACCCTCCCACGTAATTGTCCACCCACCACATTGATATCCAAGATTATCAGCATGTGTACCGGCAACTAGAATTCGTTTGGCTTTCTTGTCTAGGGGCAGCATAGGTCTAGTTGCATCCTTTCCATTCTTTAACAGAACCAAGGACTTGCGTACAGCTTCACGAGCCAATTCTCTGTGTGCCTAAAAAGAAAAAGAAAATGTAAGGAAAAGGAAAGCACAAGAAACTTTCAGCTCAGCCTGTGTATTCAATAAGTATTACATCCAGGATCATGAAATGAGATATACAAAGATAACAGTTAAGAACTTCAGCTGGAAACCTGTGTTTTTCAATATAACTTGAAAATTACAAATTGATGTGTAAGCTTTATATACGATGCGGAAAATAGATTCAGGACCCCATTTACAACTATATACTCGGTGTCTATGAGTAAGTTATAGACCTTATGGCTGAAAATTATTCATGTCACTTGAGAAATAAGTGTGAAGTAATTTAATGTAATTTATTTCAAGTCATGGCTCATTTTTAGCCACAAGCTCAAATAGGCCTACTCCATAAAAACACTTTCCTTATAATTCAGATATGAGGTCGAGGGAATGAAAATTTCATCATGTTTTCTAAAGGACAATGTCAATGAAAAGTTCAGAATTTGCATAACTACTATGCCTAATGTTAATTTTCTAGTAACAATATTTCCCTACAAAATAACCAGGCTTCAAACGTAGACTTGAAATTGTTAAAAATGCATGCAAAATGAATTAACGTCAGTTAATTTGTTCCACTTTTTCATTTTTCTCCCATGTATCCAAATAGCCAAATTGTGAGGTAAAAACAGAACTACTTAAAGTTCCTCACTTCCTTCAGGATCACTGTACAGACACCCCCGAACCCATTCAGAACTAAGTTGGACTAATCCACCTTATGGGACAAGGGAAGTCTCATAAGCAAGTGAAAATCATACAAATATTTTGGAGTTAAAATGTTAAGCAAGTTATATTCTGTGTGATTTGAAAAGTTAAACCATCTGCTCTAGCAACTGTAGTTGCCATTTCGAGAAGTTTAGTCTGACCTGATGGTATGAAGAGAAACTTTTAAAACTGTGCAATGCGTCAATTAAGAGATGCATACAGACCATCTTGATAAAGAACCATTGCTTGAATGAAATGATTGAGTTGAACAAAATTGTAAACGTTGTGTGTGCCATAAGAAAAAAAAGGATGTACCTTACAACCAACAATGTCTAATAAAGATCTGTCAGCCAGGGGAGGCTCCTCAAAAAGTCCTGTGGCAAATTTGACTCTTAAGATACGCTCAACAGCATCATCGATCCTGGACATAGGTATCTCTCCTGATTCGACGAGAGATAGAAATTCTTCCAGAAATAATTCAAATCTAAATGGAACCATGACCTGCAAATGTCAACATAGAAGAACATACTTACATTACATGAAGAAGACAAAAACAAGAGACATCTATTATGTCTGCTACATTGACCTAGGTACCATTACCATATCAATTCCAGCATTAACAGTGATCTTTATGCTTTCACGATAATTTGAGCCATGGGGAGAATAAAGCCGGTCTAGTGCCTCCCAGTCTGAAATTACAATGCCCTGAGACAGACAAGTAGAACTGTCAGAGCATGCCATAAATATGTTTCTGCAAGATGATCTGAATCTTATCTCCACCTTATGGGCAAATTGGGCACATGAAGGACAAAAGAAAGAAACAAAACAAAAGCAATTTCAATATACGAGTTTAATCTCCTCCTGGCAAAACCTAACAGTTCAATACCAATGTTTCTCGCCAGGTCTTTACTGAGATAACACAAATTCGGACTCAATTAATATATGCAAAGACACAAATTTAGGGTCAGAAGATCTGTTGCTTCAATCTCACAGCTCCTAGTTCACACTCTGCAATACTGGGGGATTACCATTTTTTCCCTCTGTGATCTTTAGCCTTACAAATAGACTAGCAGACTCCTTTTATGATTTCAGTTTGATTTATGAGGGACATATTAGATACAGTACTCCTTTTTAATCTGTACTGAATTGTGTCATCTCCATCTACAGGAATTCTATGGAAATGGAGATGGAGAAGTGTTCAAAAACAGCATAATTATTGCCACACAATAAATCATATGTTTATGACCAAAATTTTACTCCCCATACATCAGCATATATATGTGGGATTCAAGTATTGCATTAGTACAAACATTGGTAGGGTTATTCATTTCATTTTCCTTTCCCCCACTCGCCCCCGGCATATTTACTGTAGTGTGTACCAACAAAGCAGCTTGAAGCTTAAGCACAAATTATCTTAGATTTGCTCATTTTGCATAAAAATGCATCAAAACTCACAGCAGCATAATTTGAACTTCCACAAATAATAATGAATATTAATACCTTGAATCCCAGCTTATCCTTCAAAACTTCTGTTAAAAGGTATTCATGAGTGTGTAATCTTTTTCCGTTCCAGCTAGAGTAGGACGCCATCACGGTACATACTCCTTGAGAAAGACAATCAACATATGCTGCCAAATGAACCCTCTCCAGTTCATCATAAGGTATAGCTGTGTTCCCCTCATTTGTACCGTTCTCTGTACCCCCATCCCCGACGAAATGCTTGGCCGATGCAAGAACATTTTTTCTGGTGTCAATTGCACAAACAATTCAAACATCCTATTATCAGTTTTGGGGAAATGAAACGTACAATGGAACATGACCAGCTTAGCTTAAATTTGCTGAACAGTTAATTAACTATACGTTCTTAGAGGATCAGCATTGGCACAATGGTCATTTATGCCACGTATAACCAGTAGGCAAGGGGGTCAAGTTATGAAAACTGGAAACCTCTTTGCAGAAACACCCCACCTGGGGCGGAGGGCTCAGCGCACAGAGTTTTCATTTTTGTTCTTTTATAACTACGAAAGTGCTTATTAAAGCTTTATTACCATGGCACATACAGACATATCACTCGGAACACGGTCCAAAGACCTAGAAAAATGATGCACATCCAACTATCCAATTATGGCATTTAAAACATCATTCTAATTCACCTTCCAGCCAGAAACGGGTAGCCTTTGGGATGCCCTTCAGGAGGCTGTCCTTGCAACCCAGTGACCAAAATGGTCATCTTCTTGATGAGTTCAGTGTTTTCACCGTAACTTTCATAGAATCTTCCCCATCTGGGGTCTGTGCCAACCTGAGAAAATTTAATTTCAAGAATTAGCAGAATATCGACCATAAGTATCAGTCAACTGTTCAACATACCGTTAACAGATTGCAAACAGTTTAAAGAAATTAAAAGTCCAGATTCTTCGGATAATTAACTTGCTAATGAAGGCATAGTACGTACAGCAATGCATGGGGCGAAGGCATACTGAGCGCCAGCAGCCCGTGTTTCCAATGCTGTCACTTCACCAATCTTCCTAACCAGATCAGGGTCTCTGCAATTTCATCATAATTCATAAGTACTTATTTGTCATTACGATCTTAGAACTGCATTGCTTTGTTTCAATACGCATGGGTGCGAAGAAAGCAGGAAGTATAGCAAATAGAAACGGATAGGGATACCAACACTTAAAAGAATTTATTCATACCAATTGGAACAAAATATTGTAAGTCTTTGGTGCCGATATTTCCTAAAAATCAGTACATCAGTGATAAGTTCCTTAACATTCTTGATTTACTGGATTTCTTAATTTGACCCAGGTCTACTGAATCAATGCATGATCATCACAGCAACCCCACACATTTGGAACAGATGATAAATTTGCAGAATATCCAGTGTCTATAAAGTGGAAATTGCAAAATTCACTTCCACATACTATCTTAATTCAACTAAAAATGTCACATACCAATACCATACTACTACAATGATAGGTAGCACACAAACTAATGACATTCTAGGTATCATCAAGCATGTCCTACTATAGTAACAACTAACAAGTAGTAAATCAGGAGTTGATGAGCTCACCTAGTGGCGCCAAGGCCAATGTTATGAGGAAAAATGGTGGTTCCATAAACATTATTGTTTCCATGGACAGCATCTGTCCCGTAAAACATTGGAATCCCAAGCCTAGTGTCCATACAACCTTGCTGCAACCCATCGATCATGTCAGCCCAATCGGATGCCCTCGCATTATCGATCGGCTTGCTTCCTCCTCCACTCAACACACTACCTACATTTCCATCAAACACAAAGAAAATCCAAAATTAATAAGCAAAATACACAAATGATCGCTACATTTCCCTCAATCACAAACAAAATCCAAAATCAATAAGCAAAGCACACAAATATAATCCCTACATTTTCATTAATCACAATCAAAATCCAGAATCAATAAGCAAAATACAAAAATCATCCCTACATTTCCATCAATCACAAACAAAATCCAACATCAATAAGCAAAATACACAAATGATCCCTACATTTGAATGAACCACAATCAAAATCCTGAATCAATAAGCAAAACATACAAACATAAATCGTAATAAAATCCAGAATCAATAAGCAAAACACAACAAATGATGCCTACATTTTCATTAATCACAGACAAAATCCAAAATCAGTAAGCAAAATAAACAGATGAACTGTGATCGAGTTTTGAGCAGTAAAGTAGACCTATAAAGCGGTCTCTCATAACGTAAGGAGAAGCGACGCTTCGCTCGATCTGAGTCATCTGGCCGATCTTCTCGGCCACGGTCATCCGTGAGAGAAGGTCCTTGACTCGAGCTTCAACAGGTGCATTTGCGTCTTTGTAGATGCAATCCATAGCTCGATTGGTAGGTGAGTCAGTGACTCGGTCGGTTTCTGACAGTGTATGTGAGTCGTCTCCGGTGAGTCACGGTGGAGTAGTGTAGTTGTTGATGATAGTCCACTATGCTATGGTGAAAGAGGGAAATTATTAGGTAGATAAAAGGACAAAAATTGCCAGGTTTTATGCCAAAAATATGATGGGTATGTATGATTGATGATTATGATTTATGAGAGATGGGTGGGTCCCGCCTAAACTGCAACTACTCGCTCATTCTGATTTTTAGGCAAACTCCATGCAGGTGGCCAGGTGGGCACACTCGTGTAGACCAGACCGGTTCATATTACCCGCGGTTCTAGGTTCATGAACTGCCTCTTCAAGTTGATTGAAAAACATATGAACCGAAATCGAAATGTCTAGGTGCATCTGCAACTGTCCTGCATGGCATAAACTTGAATCGATCTAATTTCGGCGGTTTACTATGGTTTTAAGTGTTGGACTTAGTTAATTTTGATATATGTGAAATAGTATTTCAATCAATGTTTACATTATGGCTCACCTTTATGGATTAGCTGCTCCATCTTGTGGAAAATTTGTCATCAGTAGTTGAAAGAGTTACTACAATAGTTGGAGGAAATTGGTTGAGCCTTAAATATACGGATGGCAAAAAGAACTCCTATATAAACGTAGGAGTACTGCAGTTGGAGGAAATTGGTTGAGCCTTAAATATACGGATGGCAAAAAGAACTCTTATATAAACGTAGGAGTATTGCCCTTTAGAATCATCCCTCAACAAATACATCTCTCTTCCTTGAGCACTCTTCTATTCAAGCAATCTTTGCTTCTGTTTTTGTTTTGTATCTGTGAGGTGATCTCTGAGAGAATCTGAGTGTAATATTTCTCTAAATCAGTCGGTAAGAGTGAAATCTCCCGTGGACGTAGGCAATTGTTTACTTTTAATTTCGGTCGCTTCCGCACAACAAGTCGGAGTGTTACCGTGTTAGAAGATTTAATGTTGAAATAAGGTGTTATCTTCATTTGCAATATAGTAGTACTCTAGAAACATCAGATCATAGCAATGAGTAACTTAAGTACATATAGATTTCTAGTTTCAAATGTTATTAATCAATAGAATCAAACAATCCAATGCTGGAAAAAGTTCAAGAATCAGCCAAAGAAGAAAACACACTTATGGTGTTCTGCTCATCATCTTATGTTCAAGAGTTGTCATCTGTTGTGACTGTTGGCTAATAATGGAGGATGTCGCCGGATACTCAGACAGCACGATTTCATACCCATCGTAATAAGATTCCATTCCCTCGCCCAGGATTTGCCATACCAAACCTCCTCCTAGTCCTCCTCTAGTACTTTTCGTGTAAGTATAAATATTAGCATAAACACTTGTCATGAACGAGTCTCGTCCTTCTACACTGAATCCAGGATCTTTACTTGATTTGCCAAACTCGCTGAAAATCATTGGTTTCTTCAAAATGGTTCTGGAATCTCTCAAGTGACTTGCCATCCAATTCCACATGAATGTCATCTGTGCTGCATCACTCTGCCCTGATAGCCATGCGTCCGGATATGCATGAATGGTGGTGAAATCAATCTCCTTGACAAGATTGTTGCTGAGAAAATCTGTTCCAACTTGATAACCTGGATTGAACTGTTTCCTATCTGGGATCGAATCTCCGTAGAATCCTTCCATGCCAACCTCAAGCAAGTGTTTATTGTCTATGGATTTCACATAACTGGCCATTTCTTGCACCCAGCCCTGCAATTGGACATTATTAATTGATCATACAAAAAATTCCTAATTATATACACTAGTTTTCATCATATAAGATCCCTGGATTGTTTGATAACCGGAGTGTATTTTCTCATGATTAGGAATCACAAGGCCAGACTTCAAAATTGTATGGTGCATGTACGTAATAAGGGGTCACTCACGTTGAGTGTGTTGCCAGAGTAGTCAGCTTGGCAGCGGGGTTCATTGATAAGTTCCCAAGCCATGATGGTTGGATCATCTTTGTAGGCAATCCCAGTCATTGTGTTGATTCTCGTCAGCACTCTCTGCAGTCGAACAATTTGTCAATTAGTTTTAAAATGAACTATTAATTGTTGATTTACCGAACCGTTTGGGTTAGTTTGCAGTTTGGATCTGAACCATGAAGCATTAATATTAGACAAGAAGTTCCGGAAATCTGGAATTACCTGGACATGATTCTTATAGTATCCTTTGACAACTTGATTAGTGTAGAAATCGTCATCGTTATTTATCTGAACACCAGCATTTCTAGCCCAGTTCACATACCGAGGCCTGCCTCCAAAATCTTGATAGTTGTTCACTAAACTCAGAATCAAGAGAACTTTGTATTTTGATGCCTCTGATACCACAAAATCAAGTGCCTGAAACATCAGCATCTACTTATTAGTAACATATCGCAAAGTAAGTTGTCGTTAAGTTCAAACACAGGTGAAATCTGAAGAGCCTGATTACCTCCATCACTAAACGCCCATGTTCGACAAACAGTGAGACCAGAAGCTGCAGCATCACGAAACACATTGGAAACCTTGTACCTTTGAGATGGCTGAGAAGCGACATTAATCATCCAGTAAGCATTGAATCCATTGAAGAGAAATGGCGAATTATCCAGAACAAATTGCGTTCCTCTCGTTTGAACAAATGATCCTGAACTAGGCATTGATGATCTTGCCTCAAATGATGATAAAGATATAATCAGGAAAATTAGTAAAGGTGATGCAGCAGCACCAGCAGCAGTAGTACTAATTCTTCTGATGAAGCAAATAGCCATTGTATATATTAGAATGTTTTTAGATATGTTTGTAGTGAAATGGATAGAAATCTGATGGTGTTTATATAGGGGCTGTTAGTTGATCAAGTGGACGAAAAGTTAGTTATGAAACCATGTTAAAGGGAACTGAGTTACCTGAAACCTGGGAATTCTGGAATTATGAAGGTGACTGGTCATGTCTAGTTGCAGTAACTGCTTGCTATAGATGGAATGGAAAGACAATAATATAATTATATATCATCAAGTTCTGTAACGTGAATGAATTAAGGAGACAGTTATGACAAACCATAACACATAACACTTGTGTTACAGTTTCAATTATCCAGTTTTTCAGATGGCTCTATACAGAAACACAAATCACCTGGGAATTGAACCCGTCGCTTATTACGGGGATTGAACCCGTGAGCTGTTCGCATTGCTAATCTTTGGCAGCTGTTTTCATTATTCTTCGATGAAACTTGTGGTGTTGCTACTCTGATGTTTCCTGTCATATTAGCTCGTTTACACGTTTCAATGGTGTTGCAGTTTGTGGTTATTGGCATGTTGATGAACAAATGGGATCAGGCATGAAGAGAAGTTCAGAGCATGCTCTTTTTACATACAGACCGCTATAGCTAGTTACAGTAATCTACACGAACCCTAACCTATCTGTCTGCTCCATTACAAAGTGTACAACAACATTCCTGAAAGATCAAAACCTCCTGCAGTTTAACAAATGATCACTCTGGGTAATGCTTCAATGCTTACCTGTGCAGATTAATCATTTGGATTCATATCCGACTGCTTTAGATTACACAGATCATCTAATTTGGCAGCTACCAGTTCATTCACATTGTCAAATCACTTCAAATGTGTTCTTAAGCGACTGGAGCTGGTTCGAGAGAACTGGGTGTCTCGTCTTGGCTTGCACGTTCACATTTCTCATTGGATACTGAGTTGTCATTTCCTTCCTTTGACGCAGAGCTAGGAGCTCCAACTGTACTTAAATTTTGAGGTTCTTCCTGTTTCGCCTCAGAATAAATTGAACCTGAAGATTTATTGATGCCTTCAACCGAATTGTCATCATGTTTCTCATGTCCAGGGTCTTCACATATACCCGAGCTTTCTTTCCCATCCACATAACTCAATCTGTTACTGTCACCATGTTTAGCTACATTGCCAGTGACCTGTTTGTACGATCATAAGAAAGAACACAATCATCATAGGAAAATTGACTGAAGAGAGCGAGTGGGGCAACTGGTTAGTACCCCCGAACCAATAAACTATGATTAAAACATACAGCTTAAGTAACATATGAGTGTTCATCAGATTAAAAAGATACTATAGCTTTTCTGAATACAATGTAATCCTAGTTTTGAAATCGCATAAGATCCATTGTATATCTAGGTAAAGGTTACCTCATCAGCGGGTATCAATGACTCTGAATTGTTGGCACTGTCTGCTGTTTCACCAAATTCAATTGGATTCACAGCTTCAAAACTTTTAATAGAGGTCTCATTGTCATTGGTGAAGCAGCTCAAGCCAGTTTCCTCATTTGGTATAAACTGCTCAGGAAGTGCATCGTAAATGCTCAATGCCTGTGAGTTACCGCTAGCTACTTCTGTAGGATATATGGCATTTTCATGAGCAGAATCAATATTGACAGCTCCTGAAATAGGCCTTTCCGAAGATTCAGGTGACTCCTGCTAGACAGGACATGGAGAGCTCAATACTTGTTTATTACTGTACTAATGCAGGCATGCTCCATTTACTTAACAGTTGCAAAAATGGTACTTCATGCATTCTAAAAATGGCTCAAAGGATCCCCGAAAGATCTTCTCTGTCCCAGAAACATAGGTGCAAGGTATCCACTTAGTTTCAAATTACAAAAAGGCTTCATTGCGTTGTATGAATGATAGGTTTTTAATATGCCTAAAAATCACAAGGAGAAAAAAATAGCTCCCTCCAGAAAAGGATCAATTAATCGAATTATTGTTTCCATACCTGTGCCATTTCAGTGTGTCTAATGCCTCCATCAATGTCTGGATCGGCTGTCAAGTTCTCGGTCGTAGATGATGAGTTCATGGATCCAGCAGGACTTAAAACTTCAATATTATTTCTTACTAAATGCTGAGTCTCCTGGTCTGCGTAATGATCAAAACTTGCTGTGGACCCAAGATCCACTGAAAAAGACTGTTGCAATACCGATTTTGGTGATGTAGATGAACTTCGATGAACCGGATCGCCTTGAAACTCCACATTTGTAGTCCGGGATACTGATAGTGAATCATCAGAATCCAATATAGTTGGAGCGGAAGAACTTGCTTCACCTTCATACAGTTGATATTCATGTTCTGAATGATCTGGGATCTCAAATACTACTCTTGCTCTTGTTCTCTCATCGTGCTCAGTTGTAGGCCTCAATCTTTCTTCAATATCCTCAGAAGATGCTATATTACCCTGAGCTGAAGAACTTTCACCTTCATATAGTTGATCTTCATGTTCATAATTGTCAGAGGTCTCGAAATCTGATGCTGTCATCGTTTTCTCCTCATGTTCGGAGGTAGCCCTCAATCTTTCTTCAGAATACTCGGAAGACATCATACTGCCCTGCGCGGAAGAACTTGGTTCACCTTCATATAGTTGATCTTCATGTTCATAATTGTCAGAGGTCTCGAAATCTAATTCTGTCATCGTTTTCTCCTCATGTTCAGACGTAAGCCCCAATCTTCCTTCGGAAGACCTTATATTATGCTGAGTTGAGTGTTCCATGTAATGACACTCATCTAGGTTCTTAGATTGTTCTTCAATGTGCACAATAGTTTCTGGCTCAGGTGTCTCGAGCTGTTTGATTTCGACTGTGTTATAATCCTGCATAATAAGCTATTTATCAAATTCATGGCATATGGAAGTAAATTTTTCAGAAAACATGGAGAAAGATAGACCATGAACAATAATTGTGTCAGCAGAAGTATAAAGGTAGTTAGTTTATAACCCTGACTTACTACTTGCTTAGGCAATTCGTCTTGGCGTGATGGTGCATTCCCTGTTGATTGTCGCTGATTCGCATGAGCCGACATTGATAAGCTTTCAGATGATAGTTCCTCAAGAGAATCTGAGCTAAATGATGTTACGGATTCCTGGTCTATATCACTGTCGTTTAACTCAGGAATCAATGGTAAAGATGCCCATGAATGAGTTTTATGTCCTTGAAGAAATTGATCACCTGGGATGCTCGGGCTCGGCAGATCCCCAAAGTTGCTGTTTCTTGAATATCCAACTTCCAGTATATCCCGTTCACTAATGTCGTCTAAATTTCTTGATCTCAATTCATTTGCACTGGCTGAACTGAAATTCAGGTCCATGTCAGTATCATACGTTTCAATATCCTCGTCGCGGTACGAGAAGCTATCATCTATTGTTACTGAAGAACTAACTTCTGAGAGCTCCACTTGTAGATCAGAAGCAATTGAATAAGAAGGAGCATGACGCCGCATGAACCTATTAGCACGGTACATGTGCTCCTCTAAACTGTTTCTCCCTAGGCGAGAGGGAGAGGGAAAGTAACTTGAATTTTCTCCTATCTGGTCATTGAACTCCTTTCCCTGGGCAGCAGTTGTTCGAGGTGAAAAAAGTTTTTTCAGTACTGCTTCTTTGTCTATCTTAAAGAATGGTGCCCCCTCTTCTGCCGAAGATGATGATGATGTCGATGTTGAACTGGAACTTTCCGCCTGAACTGAGTTTGTCTCAACTTCCTTATCATCCTTGTCCTCATTATTTTCAGTACCATTTCCATGCACTTGAATAACTTCTTTGATGTGATCATCTTCACTGTCACTGATCAAATTAGCGTCAGGTTGATGGATTTGTTCTGCCTCTAGTGTCCTGGTTGATTCGCTATCTGCGACCAAAGCAATATGAATAACAATCATCACATGCAAAACAGAAAACTAAGCCATGGTAAAAATAAATAGCATCATACTGGTAACAGAAAACTAAGCCAAACACGCGGTCAGGATCCTCTGCACCAATTTCGTGTGCCACTAGTGTTTACGAGTTAGATAAAGCCCACTATATACCTGGTCACAGGAATGAGATTTATGTAACTCTATCTGTACGCAAAGTGGTGCAGATGATTCACGTATGAGGTTTCAAAGTACCAGATATGAAATGATATGGACCGCCAGATATGAAATACAGATACATAAGTACTGGAACTTATTGCTTACAGAATTGAGTTTCTGGAGTATAGAATCCACCACCTCCTTGTTGAGAAGCTCTATGCCTAAATCCAAAACCTTCGCGATATGCTGCTTTATCTCTATGTTGATTGAACTCTTCTGGTGAAAATGGGCCTACATTAATAAAGCTCTCATGCCTGCAGTACATCATATCCTTATTAGGAGGGGATATGAACTCTTGATGGAAACCGTCTCCTGTCAGGTCAGGTTTTTCCTCCTGTGGATCATAAGGAAGGTCAAAGGGATTACGCATTGGTACCAAAATAGAAGGAGCTGAGCCGGGGCTTGGGGAAACTTGACCAGTATGACCACTCACGTTGGGAGGTCCAGAACTGTTAGTATGTGTTGGTATAACAAGCGAAGCAAGCGGAGCAGTTTTATCTATGTTTATCAAGGTCTTCCTAACCTGAAGGCTCAATAGTTTTCTTGCTCTACGTCTAGCAATCAAACTCTCAAGTCTCTTGTTCCTTTCAATCTCCGATATCCCAACTTCCGCCACACTGTTTTCATCTTCTTGTGTCCACTCCACTGCTTCTTTATTTCTATCCTCACCACAAACTTTTTCATCGTCTTCAGATCCCTTCGAAGACCCCTCTAAACTTTCTACAACAGACCCTTTATCGAACTCAGGCTTTGAATCCTTACCAGCCACGAACAAAGGATCCATGACACTGCTAACCGAAGAATCAACTTGTACATCACGAACCGTGCTTTCTTCTATCAGAGTAGTTTTATCAACAACCTGATCTGCAGCAAACCTGGTTAAGGAAACTGCAACCTTCTCCTCCACTTTACTACTATCCTCCATGTGACTAAACAAGGCCCTTCTTCGCCTAACCGAATGAACACGCCTAAAAGGCTTCCCACATGGTCCATAAAAAATAACATCATCATTCTCCTCCTTCTTCTCATTCTCTCTACATTTTTTGTCATTTCCATACATCCTTAAAACCGCAATAACAGCAACAACAAGAACAGGGGAAGAATAGATCAAAACCCAGAAAACTAACCGAAAGAAAATGTACAGTAGCAATAAGAATGACAAAGAAGAAGAAATAAATGGATATTTCAACATGATCACAACACAATTCTGTGATGAAACTTTAACCGTTTTCCATATCCAAAGCTGAACGTCATTCGCAGAAACAGCCATGATCGATCAAGAACGAACGAATCACAGATTGAACTCAGGATAATTTTTCTGTAATGTAAAGAAAACAGATCATAGTAAAGGATGAATGTGCAAGAGGAAGTGTAGAATAGATAATTTAGGATATTTGGGAAAAAAAGCTTTTTACCCGACAAATATTGTGAAAATATAGGAATCTTTGCTTGGTTGAAAGCAGAGCATCATATATGATCGTGGGTTAATGGACAGCATTTGCTAATATTAGCTCTCCTATTTTTCCGCTTATGGTGCAACATGCATGCCACCATTAATGAACACCAGCAAATTAGAATATTGGAAAGAGAAAGTTTCCCAGTATTTGGACTTTTTTAGGTTACAGTAATACAAGCTCATTTAGCTTCTCTTTTCCCCCCTTTTTTCTCACCTATGATATGCACATATTAAAAATTGGAGTAAATATAAGTCAATTCCATTTCCGTTCAATGTCGAGTGGAAAGGGGGACTTGAGTTCACTGGATCAAGGTCTCAAATTTGGATACCAGTAGTAATCGGAAACAAAAAATAGGGGGGCAAAGTTGGTATTTGTGACAATATGACGTATAGTGTTTTTGAAGAAGTTCACCATCCACTATATCATGGTACACAGTACAGTAGTACACCCTCTAATTTGGATAACATCGGTGTTAAACACAGGGGAGCAATCTCACAATCTCACTTACAGTATTGATTCCATGCTTCTTGCCTCATATAGTAGTAGTACTAAATTGCACCGTTTCTCGTTATAGCATACAGAAATCAGTATCTAACAAGCAGGCTCTTCATCACGATTCTTCATCAACAGCCTCAGCTGCTGCAATTTCTGAATCCAATGTGTTTAATAACTGTTCACTTACATGCTTAGCAACAGATATCATGTCAAGTATAACACTTGGATCCAGCCCTGCACCACCTCTTTTTGTTAGTCCACATATCCGACCTTGCCTGTTGATGGATATCGAGACAGCTGAGCTCATCTGGGACTCCTCTTCTGATGTTGCATCGACAATATAGTGCCTCCCAACCTGCATATTTTTAAAAGTTAATTGGTATGTAAAGTTGATAATATAAAAAAAAAAACAGAAATCACAATGTAGAATTCTTGCCTTTGTTAGAGTTATTATCACAGGGATGTTGCTCGTGTCAAATTGCAGAAATTCTTCATCACTCACGTCGAACTCTGGCTGCTCATCAGCAGAGGCTTGAGCAGCTACTTCTACTTTGGGGATAGCAGCATTGCTCAAAGCTGCCTAGCAAATAGAAGGAAACAATCAAACATTAAACAAAAGAAGCAGAAGGTATCCTCAAATAAGCAGACCTCTTGAATAAAGCGCCTTTGAATGAATTCAACAACACTCCTTCAGTTCAAGTAGTAGTATTGATTACCGAATAAGCCACGGACAATAAACAGCATAATGATATGTTATATAATGGGAAGTTAAAGAAAACAGACAGGCTTTGCTTTACTTGCAGAATGAACAAGAAAATAGAGAGAGAAGAAAAGTTGTTTCACACTAAAATCTATTTCTGAAGATTACACAACACAAGAGACAAATGAAAGTACCTTAATGGCGGCTCCCAAGGCATCTAGCAAATTGCCATCTGAGCTGATGACAAGACCATCGATGTAAAGATCCCAGCAAACCTTCCCTTTAACAACTGATAAAGACGTGAGATCGATCCCAGCCCCTGGAGCAAAAACCACGTATAGCTCAAAGTTATATAACATCTTTAACTTAGCACAAGTTAAAGACAAGCAAATGGCATTAGCACTAGTTTTAATTTGGATAAATTATACCTGCACCACTTTTACCACCCAAAAGACATCTTTGAAGTGCAGAAGAGAGCTCTGCTGACAACTCGTCACCCCCTCTGCGCTGTGATTAGTGAACAAGAATACATTTGATTAGTTATCACACAACTTGAGGAACTCCCAGAAAATGGTTGCCTTCTCAGCAAATTGTAAAAGCTACGTGGAGTATACGTTTATGCATCATGAAATTCAATATGTGAGTACAATAGCAACTCATGAAAGTATACATTCATCAATTAACTACTAGGTAGATACTTGAATTAAAAGAAGCAGGAAATTTACAAAACATAAATTATTTATCCTTTGAACATACAACCGGCTCTATAAATGTCACCGCGCCAATGAATTGAAACACGCAGAGCTAAGTAAACATGTGAATGAGAACATACTTAAAAAGAAAGTCGATGAAGTTAATGTACTACCTCAAAACTGGGCTCTGCGGTAGGGCTGCAATCGACAAATATAGAAACCTTCCCTTTGTCAGGATCAGAAGCAGTTGGCTTGCCAAGCTCGGCCTAAGCATAACAATAACAAAACTAACTATTTAAATTTGTGCAACACAATCAACAACCAACAACCAACCAAAACAAGCACTCTATTGCCAACACTTGAGAAAAACTAACTGCAAAATCCATGAAGTACAAATAGTAAAATACCTTCACGCTCGCAATGACATCAGTTGCACCCATCTTGACTCTTGCTGAGCCACTTGCCTTCACAAGTAATCAATAATAAGTAAGCGCGTTTCGAAAAAAAAAATCGAAGAACAATTACATCATGTATGCATTTGTATCTTGTCTTTTTTACCTGAGCAATGATACCTGTCTCCACATAGATGGGGCGATAAGTCAATCGTTTCCTCCCATCAGTGCGTAAATCCTGAGCAATTCCACCCTTGATGAAGTTCCTCTCTCCCAGTGAAAGCCCCACCATCACTGCAAATATACAGTACATACATTCAGTGGTCTCATTGGGTATAGACAACAATTCGAGAAGAAGGAAAAACAGAGAGGTAGGGCTTACCAGGAACGAAAAAAGGTGAAAAATGAGTTCGGTGGACGGCGGAAATACAGCGGAATAATTGGTGACTGATGAGATATGAGAGAGAGCAAAGGGGAAAAAGAAAGAAATTAAGAAACAGGTAGGGTTTTAACATGACGAACTTTTAAAATCTAATTCGCGATCCACATATTTCTAATTCACTGACGAGAAAAAAACAAATCTAGTAATTGGTCCATCTCAATCACGTATTCATTTTTTATTTTAGTAGAAACTTTGTACGCGGTACTCGCGTATATATTTGAAACGTACAATATTTTAATTTTCACAATACATTGAATTTTTAAGGGGTCTTAAATGAATTTAAAGGTAAATCTTTAATACCTATTCTTTAAAAAATATTAAAAATGTTATTTCATTTCTTAAAGTCTAATTAAATTTTATCAATTAAGGATAGATTAAAAGCACGGCAATTTTAAAATTTTAAAAGTGAATGGATGATTCATGAGGCAGTCTTAACTCTTAAGTGTGGTGGAAGTTTTTCTTTTTACCCTAAAAGGTAAAATGGATAGTTTTAATCCGACAACTACATTGAGAGTGTTAGTTTTATATAATAGTATAGATTTTTTTTATTTGATACGTACATAGTGAATTAGTGATTTTAAATCTCAATTTTTTTAGGGTGGATCTCAAATCTCAATTAGGTATAGTATTCAATTTAATTTAATCCGCTTATCTCACTTATTTTTACATTACATTAATTTTCAATTTTAATATTTGAAGTAGAATATTTAGAACTCGAATCTTATTGGAGTAATTTTTTATTTCCATTTTATCGTT
>JAQRGC011859472.1:0-17059 GCA_028659135.1 Plantago lanceolata
GAGTAAGTTCAGCACTAACATTCAGTAACAGGTGATGAAAGACCAAATACTTGTGATGCACACAAATCAAGGCACAGTTACTGCGAACTTTCTCATGATGTGTCCTTCAAATGTAAAATAGTAAACAATGTATATAGAATCCCATAAATCTAGTAAAGCATTGCTCAGTTAAATGAAGCTGAATCTCGTATAAGAAGCAATTAGATCTTTAAGGAAATACCGTTGGCAAGCCCTTGTTCCGCAGGTGAGTTATGTGGGCAGCAAATGATTGCAATTCCTTATTTCCAGGTTCTATGGCTAGTGCAAATTTGGAGTTGCTCTGTTAACAGGTCAACCAATTACAGTCTCATAATAAATCAGCTTAAGAAAATCAAGATAGCAATGAGATGATGATATCACTTACCAGTGTATATTCATGACCACAATATACATCAGTGTCTTCTGGCAGTGCTACAATTTTACTCAGGGATGAAAGCATCTGTTAAGAAAAGACTGAACTGTCATTTTTTGCCAATTTACACAGTGGTTTAAAACTTGATATGCAATAAAATACAAGTTTTGAGACTTTAGATTAGCAGCATAAGTTTGGAAGTATGACAGGGGGTGATCAGTGAGAAAGAGAGCCCGGAGGCCTGATCCTAATCTATTGTGATGGTTGGAGGGTAAAAATCAAAGGCCTTAACAAGTTGAGATCTTAATACGGCCTCAAATCATAAACTAGATTAAAAAGGAGAAGTTGCATCAGGTTATGAGAACAATTGGCGGTCAATGGTAAGATCAGAATGGCTGTGTTTGAATTATTTGAATAAGAAGATGGCTCATGTGAACGTCATTTCATTCTCAGAAAAAAAGCATACTCCTATATACTAAAGTAAACCAGTTAGCAGAAAGGTGGAAATGCACTTTACAGCTATGGCCTCAATTCATGGAATTCCAAGAACTGTGGATCTTACAATGGTCATTAAGTATCTCAGACAACACATTCACGAATATCATTGTTTCCTTTATATAAACTGAATTCAACAGCCAACAAAGAGTATAATTGCAATTTGAAAAGGCATCAAAGCCACACCCTACCATACCCTTTGATTCTTAACCAGCACAGATATATTTTCCTTTATTTGTGACAAAATGAACATGGGAACATAAACTTCAATATATTAGTCGTGTCTCAAACCAATCACCCACATAGCAAGAGATAGATCTAAGATTCAGAAACATCATGCTTGCATTTTACATTGTAAGTTGATCCAATATATTATTAGCAGATTCTGCAGAATGAACTGTATTTGACAGAGAGTATCCGGAAGTACGAATCAATCACCAGGAGTAAAACCAAATCACTTGGGGAAAGGCATCATTGGATCACACAAATATCATCCTTCCAGATAATGCATTTCATAGAAAAATAAAATTACCTGCTGTGGGGTTCCTTCGAAAAGTTTGCCACATGATAAACTGAACAAAGTATCGCCGGTAAAAATTGACTTTGATCCGGGAAAGTAGAAGCTAATATGTCCTGATTGCAACATAAACAACAATAAGTGACATGTGTAAAATAAATAAATAAAGTATAAGAACAACAACGATATAAATGTTGGTGCAATATAACTGTTCCATATTACCACTTTACTAAGAAATAATGTATGCTACAGCAATGAATCAACATGCAGTGTGTACAACAAGACCCTCTATAAATGAGGGGTTTAGATGATTTTAATCCTAAGATCAAGTATCAGAAACAGGCCAGTTATTCATTTAGCTACAAAATGAATAACATTCGTGTACTCAGATGACTGGGTAACACCATTGATGTTATAAGCATTTATCTGTGTGGTTGCACCCAATTTTATACATAATATCACTTTAACGTATCCNCCCCCAACGCACAAGATCATCCTCATGTGAGAGGTTCAAGTTATTGTGACCAAAGAAGCAATAGAAGTGCATTTGTCTTACAAGAAAATATGAGATCTATTGCCCAATCATATCTACTATTGATGAAATCTACTTATGTCGTTAAAACTAGGATGCACAGCCAAGACTTGCAACTGATAACAACAAGAGCATATATTTACATAAATTTAAATCAAACCCAAGAACAACTGTATGATCGTCTCACAAATTCAACAAAGAATAATACTGAAGCATCTAATTACCTCTTGTATGACCAGGAGTCATCATAATTACAACCTCATGGCTCGCAAACATCCATTTGTCCCCATCATTAAGAGCTATGTCAATGCCAGGAATTCTTTCCCTGTCTGCATCTGATCCAATGACCTACAAGGACATATAAAGAGGCAGTTACAGGATTAATATAATGTAGAGAACTGAACCTCGGCGGGCGGGCGGGCGTGCGTGAATTTATCAATGTAACAAAATCACAAGTCCCATTTAGAAATCAACTAGAAGCTGCTAGGACAGGAGCAAATTTTCTCTCTGGGCTAAGATTCTCTTTGACATAAATGAAATGCTAAAAAAGTTTCTGAGACAGAATAAAAAAGTTCCGAATTACAGCCTTCTACATTAATAATGTGTCATCTGACAGGCAAGCTTAACACTGCTATAAATGGCTAGAAATCAGGAACATTGCCTTGCATCCCAGAATAATGATCTTTCCAGTAATAACTGCCAAGGTGCACAGATGCCTATAATTGTGTTTTTATGGCGATAAATCACCAGATCCTACTTAGAATTCAAATACGACTTTCGTGAATCCATGAAAACAGGCTCGGTCTTATATGCTTTTACCTAAATAATCATGGTACCAAGTGCATGGTTGGAAGTATACTAGGACTGAACCACATTACTTGAAGAGATCCAATAGTGATCATATTGCAAGTTCAACAACAAAACATGAAGTAGCACGGTCTAGTGCAGTCATATAAATACATGCTTCAACATTTTGGTGTGCGTGACTGTCATAGACTACAAAAGGAGACAAAAACATACCTTTGCACCATACCTGGCTTTTAAATCCATATTACCACCAGTATGATCATGATGATGATGAGTGTTCAATATGTAATTCAGATTCCAGTTTTTCCTGTTCAGTGCGTTAATAACAGGGACAGACTCGGAAGGATCAACTACTCCAACCGTTCCAGTATTAACATCATGTAGTATATAGGCATAGTTATCTTGAAGGCATGGCACCTACAAAAATATATGCACATACTTAATCATGTACACTATTCGCCTAGGGAAGCACCAACTCGCCGAAATATGCATGTATAATCAAGATGTTCGTCTGGAGAACGTTTACTTCTCTAAAACAGTTGATTAGAAGACATACACACAAACAGACAGAGATAGAAATTAAAGCTAGGATTATTGATTGAGGGCAATAAAAGAAGGCAGACAAGTTTCAACTTGAACTAAATATAATTGACTCAGACAACTTTGTATTGCTAGCCTGGCAGAGTATTGGTTAAAGAGTACAGCTGTAACCTAACTTTACGACCTCATTCCTTAAAGCCTGGCAAGAAAAGGGTGTGGTGGTTGCAACCGATCCAATGACTCACCAGTTCAATTTGCAAACTATTTGACGAATTGGTAATGCTGCAGAAATTCGAAACACCACTAACAGTCCTGCTAACACTACGCAAGGTCTTGAACGGCATGGAGAAGAGCCTCATGAATCCATACAACAGGTTCTTTCTTAGGCAAAGTTGTCTCATTCCAGGCCACACGCATAGCTCTGATCCCTTCTGAGATGAAGAAAAACATTAACAAAGATTAATACAAAATCATGATAAATCACCAGCCATTCCTTTACCTACAACTTATGCACACATTCCTCACCGTCAGCCGTGAACTTATATTACAACACAGCTCAAACATACACAAAAAAGGAAATCACAGACACAATTCCCGCCCAATACTAAACGTGTATAAACAGAATCACCCTATATCAATAACAATAAATCACCAACCAACCATATCCTTACCTACAAAAATACGATTCTAATTTCTAAATCTAATCTCAAGTCCTCCTACTACACCAAACATCCACTACACCTTATGCAATACCATCAGAACCTAACCGAAACGTGCAATTCATTAACACCACTAAACAACACACTGATTCAGTACTGTACAATCACGCAAACCAATGGAATAAGAATACATACACCCATACACACGCTGACACAGCACAATTAATGAGTGTCAAATGTCAATGAAATTCACAGTCACAGTAACAACTCAGATTGCGAAATCGAAACCATAAAAACCTCTATCAGATACTGTAATCATCACAATTGAAGCTGAAACAAACAGTTATGCATCGGAAAATCAGTACTATTGAATCATCGGAATTGAAATGAAACGAAGCGAATGAATTAGTACGGTACCACGGATCGAGGGACAGGAACCATGGCCTTGGAAGCTAGGGCTGTTCTAGATAGAATCATCATCTCTGCAACTTCTATTCATCTTCTTGTTGGTGTTGTTTGGATTTCTCTTTTTATTTTAGTAGTGTGTTGTATTTTTCCCTTTTTTATCTTTTTGCAGATAGTTTTTAGAGAGAGAAACAGAAACAGGAATACACTGGAATGATTACGTACACAAGGTGACAGACAGGCATTACCACCACACACGGGGGACCATGCCTAAACACATTTTGCTCTTCTTACTTTACTTTATGTGCTTTTTGGTCCCTTTGCTTTTCTATAAACATGTTTGGTCCCTTTTTTTTTTTTTTACTCGAAATGGTTTGCTCGGTTGAAATAAGTAAGATATATAAATGGATTCGAAACAACGGTCTAAAAACTACGGTCCTTTAAGTAAGCTCTTATTATCATGCACGAGTAAGGCCAATGATGGGCATAGAGCAACTACACCAATTAGCATTGACACCTCATGAGGAAGTCCGAAATTAACTTCCATTGAATCTCACCTCTACATGCCCTCGACATAGTTTGCCTCGATCTTGGTATGTCACCCTATTGACCGTCCTTGATGGGTATTTATGGGGTTTTATGTTATATCTTTATTGGCATAGTTTGGCTTACCCTTGAGTGTCATATTTGAGTGCTACATTGATGTCACCCTATTGACCGTCCTGAGATACACATCCCTAGTAAGGAAACGACTAGATTCTCTGATTTTAGGGTCTTGTCCCCGTGGGTTTGCCTATGAATACCGCATTTTAGATCATTTATGAGGTATATATTTATTACATCCAACTATATATTGACGCTCTTTAAAGTTCACAACATGTATTCTTAATATTATTAAGGTATAAAACCGATTATACAAGGTAAGCAAGTTAAAAATGATCCCAACTTTCGATCCCTCACAGCTTATAGTGACAGGTACTCAAGCATAGGGAATAGGGATCCAAGTTTTTCTTTTCCTTTTTGACAATAATGAGAAAGTTTGAGGTTACAAACATGTCTAAAGTCTAAACCAGCAAGGTATGAAAACTGTATTTTCTCTCAATATTTTGTGAGGAAGAACTTAGTAAAATCCTACTTTCAACATGAATGAAAGTGATGAACTTTATAACTTCTGCATAAAAAGTTTATCATATGTATATACAGATGGCATAAATACAAAAACACATATGCTGACATGCCATCTAACTGTTCAGTTAGGCTCACTTTCCCTACATTTAACTGATTGATATCTCATCAACTTCACTCTTTTCATCTTAATTTCAGAAAATTAGATCCTAGGGGTTTCAATCAACCTCAGTGGCCCCGCTGTGGGTCCCATATTGAGTAGTGAGGGTCTAACAAACCCTTAACTTCTACTTCTTCACCAATACGTATACAGCGACACGAGAACTGCTGTAATCCGGGTGCCATTGCTCTTTATCAACCCGGCCAATCATAAAATCTTTAGACGCGGCTTCCAGAAAGTACTCGAGGATGGCATCTGTCACATGAGCAGAAGTAAGAAAAGCCAGCTTATAAGGAAATGTAAACAAGAGGACAAAATGTGTATACCATTGCGGAGTTCGCCAGCCAAAATGACAGTTGTTTGTTTCCCAGCAAGCTCCACAAGTGTTTCGATTAAATCTACTACTGCTCCTTCACTATACACAACATCAGAACCGAGCACTGCACAATAAGTAGCAAACTTAGGACAGCAGGAATGAGAAATATATGGTTGGGAACGTTCAATCTACGCCTAAGGATAGTGTTGTTATGTGCTTTATCAAATACTAGTACTGTAATGTTTACATGTGTTTACAAATTCTAATTTACTATTAGTATGCTAAAGCTCTTGGGAACACTATCTTTAGGGATAAGATCTTGAATCTCAACTCCCACATTTGGTCAGGACATACTGTTACCACTTACCATAATCAGGCAAAGGCTCGGTTAAATCTGTTTCAGGCTCATCTCCCCATGTGAGCTCTTGTACTGTTGCAGACCCTTTCACCTGTCCATAAAGATTGGTATCGACATTCTTTCTTAACAGCTTCAGTCTATCTGGCAGGTCCGTTAGAATCACTTGAGCACCCAATAAAGCTGCTATGCAGCTGAAAGAAACAGACAAGAACAACCAATGGACTGAGTATAATGACGAAAGTTTAATCCAGGAAGAAAAGATGGGGGCACGAGATGTTACCCAACTAATCCACAGCCGGAACCCAACTCAACAACTTTCTTCCCTTGAAGAATGATTTTTCCAGATTCCACAGAATGTTCGAGGAATTTCGCTAGGACAATGCCACTGTCCCACATCACAGAGCCAGTTACACCTGGAGTGCCCTGCTCTAAGAAGACAATACTCATGAATCTAGAAGAAATGGGAAAATAAGCTTTCAATCCTGTGTTTCAGATTCCCTAGTACTTTAGCAAGTCTCAAAAAAATTATTTATTTATTTTAATGCAATGATCTCATGCCTCCAGAGAAGTTTCTCTGGAGTATCTTTTTATCCGTATTGCTCCTGGTCGTGAGTATAAATTATTTAAGTAGTTAATGGATTGTATAGCACCAGAGTGTAAAGGTGACCAGGAACAATAGCCATTTAGCTGTGGATAGCCAAGCCATTCTAAAATAAAAAGTATACGAATGCTAACGCAGATAACTAAGACAATTATGGAAGTACCTTCATTCAAACATGAAACTACAAAGAAAATAAAGTTCAAAATATAGCAATTCAAGGAGCAGAGTGATGGACCAAAGGTTGGAGAATTAACATGCTTATGTTCTGCAATGTTCCCGGAAAGCAGTGTTTCATGTTTTGAAGTTTAATTACACAACTTAAAACTCCTAATATTGTTAACTAATGTCACTGTGTAAAAACTAAATATTAGTGTTTCACTCGGTGCATGTCTCCAAGTATTTCTGATTATAAAAAAGAAAGTGCAAAAAGTAAGTGATTCCAACAATCACCTATAGACATGCTTCACTAAAACAGCTCTTCTAAGTGGTTAACAGCATAAGGTGTTAAAGATACTTTGTTTTCTCTTATGCTCCTGCTACATCTAATCCATGATAACATAGGCACTCAGTATAGAGGGTCAGACCTCAGCTCTCTATGGGCTATGTGCTATAAAAAGAACATCCGCCAAGCATTCACTAGGCTGTGTCTTTACTCTTGCATCGCAACTGACTACTCACTACAGTCAACTGCTTGTACGTTCCTCTTTCGAATCAAATCAAATCAAACGCAAACAAACGAACGTGCCAAAAGAGTAGTATCCTGTAAATGGTCAACTTTTGAACATAACTATTACTCATCAATGTCCTCCAGAGCCCTATAACTTGGCTTGAAGCTTGATTGTGAGAACTTGTAAGAGTTCAAAACTGTCCTACTACACTAGAAGCATGATTTTAAATAAGTACCACTAAACGAAACGAAAAGTATTGAAACATCTTGTTTTCCAACATTCCAAACATCTCGTTCACTTAAGTCGAAACCGAGATTTTAATCCATGACTAGAAGCCTAGATACAGCAAATGAGCACGCTATAGATGCTAATTAGGCTCTAAAATATCTGATAAGGGTTTATGAACACACAAAAACCTAAAAGCACAATAGCAACAATCAATCAATTGAAAGTATGAATGGAACAGAGAGAGTAAATGAGATTAGAACTGAACATACCAGAGAAGAAGGAGACTGGAGAATGGAGAGAGAACGGCCACAAGCATCGATATGGAGCTGGAGTGAAGCTTGTTTGACGAAGGCGTTGTGCTTAGCTAAAATCGGCTGCTCAATCCCCCATAGAAGCATAATCTCCTCTTCGCAATCGGTCACTATGTTCACTTCGCCATTGTAGGATCCTAGACCTGGCAACACCATGGGGGCATCGTCGTCTTGCTCTGAAGAAGCCATTGTTTGTTTGTTGTTCCTTTTGCTTCTGTACTTGTACACTATGCTGGGAATGTATTGAAATTGATTTGTTTTACACTTTTACAATTTTACCCCGGTAAGGGGACATGGACCGGAACCGGACCGATACCGGTTCAGTTAGATTTCGGTTTATCGTAGACCATGTTTGATTCGTCTGAAAAATATTAAAGTATTCATTATGTTTAGTTTGTACTCTTATTTGTTTAACTAGCTTTTTAATTGTGTACAACAAATAAATTCAATTCAGGTGAATTTAAATCATTAATTTTAATTCAGTTAAAAACAATCGAACATTTGGCCGTCTATCCGGATTAGATTAGATCTCCATCTTCTACACATTTTGAAGCTCCAAATCTTGTTTAAGCTTGTATGTTCCCAAGTTGAGCATCCTCTGTGATCTGCCTTTCTAACTTTCAAGTATCTCCGGCCATTTTGCACGGTGGCTAGGGAGAGAATAAGGGCCAGAATCTGGATAGGAGACTGCCAGGCTGCCGTACAACAGTTGCAACGACACCGACAAACCTTCTCCAACACACTTATCATACTATTCGTCAAGCTGTTAAAAGGCACAAATGACATTGTTCATATACCACGGCTGTTAAAGGCGCAAATGACATTGTTCATATGCCGCGAAAACAACACGAAAAGATCTTTCAAACCCAGTTTCATCAAGTATTAGAATGTTGTTACATTTTGGGCTCCAAAACCAACTAGAAAATCCAATACAAACACAATTTAGTTTCTTTTTTTGGCAATAATGTATAAGTCCTAGCTTGCTGTGACAATTTAATCAATCTGATGTCTGTTTTTACTTGAGATATAGTAATGATTATGGTGAACTGAAACACTCCTTCCTCTTCCACAAGGCATCTCTTGATTAGGAGAAAGTGTTCCGGCCCTTCCTCGTTCCAGAAAATGCGAGACACTACCTCAACTGCACGAAAAATCTTGAACAATCACAGCTAGCTTCCAATCGCTAAGCCTACCCGTTCTGTACCACCACACTCTAAAAATGTATGTACATCAGCTACAGTCGGTATGATCCCGTTCAAAATCAAGCCCAATATCATGGAGTGTGACTCGTTGATATCATCTTCTTGCTTTTGTTTCAGTTGTTGGGGAAGGCTGTGTCCCAGTACCAAGTGCAGCTGCAGCACACTCGACATGTGTTAGAAGGTACTCGTAAATCTTCTTTCTTATCCTGTCAAGAGTCTCGGGGGATATTTGAGGCGTCTCTTCTTCATCCTTGCGAGATCCAATCTCGTCCAGCCAATCATTCACACTCTTTAGCTGACTCAACAACCCGGCTATTTGGCCGTTGTCTGACAATGCTGATGATGCATCCACGTCAGCATCCAAGAATCTCTCTACGAACCCCAAGAACCAATCTTGTGATTGCATTTGCAACATTTCTGATAACTCGACTGCATCATCAAGCCCTTCTCCTTTGTCCCAATCTATTGGTGGTGAAGGAGTCACATTCAGCCCATTAGCTGGCCCATCATTGACTCGTCGTGAAATCCCAGCTAAATTGCTTCTTGGGTTGGCTGACTGGCGTGTTTTTGGAGTTGAGTTCTTGCCAGAGTTTGGAGTTGAGTTCTTGGCAGAGTTTTCAAGGATTAAAACGGGCTGATTACTGGATATGCCCTTGGAGGCTGTGTTTGGATTAGACGACGCAGCAGGGTTCGGGGCACCTGGTTTTGTGTAAACCATAAAAGCTGACATGTTCGTAGCCAATGCAGCATTGACCCAAGAAGCAGCCTGTTTACGTCCTTCAGACATGACCTTTAATGCTTCTTCTGATGGACTAGATTCTTCGGTATCTGATGAATCGGTAGGAGTGGTTTTTGATAATGAGTCAGCAATTAGACGAGTTTTGCTCAAGCTTGCATGCAAAGATAAAAACTGCTCTACTGCGGGTTGTGGGTTATCTTCTTTCGCCGACAAACTTAGCTCAGAATACGTGCTGCAAAAGAAGACCAATTATAATCAGAGAATGAAAACCGAAGTACTGAACTAAATGCAGAAACACGAAATCAAAATGAAAAGATCAACAACGAGAAACCGTTACATCAGATTTCTAAACCAAAGTACTGATCTATATTTGTGAATAGATTGTAGATTGCATTAAAACGACCACAAACATTGCTTTCCAACTAATAACTGTGAGTCTGTGATGATATAGAAGATAAAGCAAAAGACACTAAAGTTCAGAATTCGCAGTATAACTAGACACTCGGATCATAATACGCTTTAGAGAAGAAAAAATAGCTAGAGACAGGAGTACCATATATCAGTTTGACAGCTGATTTTGGAAAAGTAACTGTGGCCTTCGTAACTGAAGCATGTAAAAAAATTGCTTGAGAATCTAATTATCTGCTTGATTCAAGAGAAATAACTTGCAGGATTTGATTTTGAGAACCTAGATTTGAGCTCGTTATTCTGAATTTGACAATTAATACAGATTGGCTTTAGAATCAATCCATAGTTGTCAAAGACAGGCCATAGAGGATGGCGCCTACCGTAGAGAATATCATAGTTCAACTCCGCTCCATCACAACGTGCCCGATGCTATAGGTGGTTACTATTTGTCACTATAAAAAATGCTCTATTTGCTGTTTTTCCACTATCGCACAACCATCTTGCAACGAATTACAGTTGAGTCACATTTTACAAAACTCTATTAGGTAAACAGTCATTGATCAAAATTAACACACACTTGGCATCTTACAAACAGAACACAAAAGACAACCTTTGATCAGAATATACGAATTTAGATCGTGTATTGCAAGTTAAAATGTTTAAATTTGTTAAATGTTTCCTCCTACACTGCCACACTTAAAACTTAACCGCTCAACTTTGACAGACTAATTTAGACATCATCACATATTCAATAATATATCAATTGCATTTCCACCCCGTTATGGAAGGTGGAGGTAGGTGTTACGCTCAATTATTAATCTATTTCACCATTCACTAGAGAACCCTAGCAAATATATAAGGAACGAACATAAATGTCATTCACCGCTACATTTCTTATTTCTTTTTAGATTTCATCCGAACAAGTGAAAAACAATATGGACACAGAAATGAACTAGGAATGTCAAGGCAAGAATGTCAAATGCACATGTATTCAAGTTTATTTTATTTAAAGACGTCACAACCTAAATAAAAAAAAATAAAAAAATCCTAACAAGATATTGTACACTGTTACGTCCCACCCGATACACTAGGAATAGTCTGTGGGCTACAATCTCAGTCCAATCAAAGCCCTCAAACGATTTCCAATAACTTTATTTCTCACTTCAAAACAAAATTCGGTTAGAAAGCAGAAACTATGTATTATTGAAGCCCCCCTGGCCATTCTCCAACTTACAAATATACCCTCTTTGTTTCTTTTTCGCCATTGATCGTTCAATCCACACCCACATCTGGATAAGGTTACTTAATATTTACGGGCGAAAATAAGATATATATGCAATGTATGCTTAAAAAGAGATATCCCCTATGATTATATCTCAGCTATTTAGCTCTATAACCTAGTTCGTTTATGAAACTGAGTAATCTCAAATGCTTGGTTTTTCTAACAGTAACAAAACAATAATTATAAGATATGCATTACAAGAAACAAAAAATCTGATAGATTCCAAAGGCAAAACACTTCAAAGTTGCTAAAAAATTGCAACCACCACCAAAAACGAAAAATGAAGGAAATTAAGTACCTTAAACAGCGAAGAAGACTCTCTGCAACTGAAGCCTCCTGCATTGCTTCTATTGCAGCAGACTGTGCGGCATTTCTGTGCCTCACTACTTCCTGGTTATTCATGACATAGTTTCTATGATTAGAATTCTGACAAATAATTGTAGACAAAACATCGTGCACAACCAAGATGACAACTCAGCACAACAAATTTTCTCTAGGGAGTATAAAATCCAAGATATTTAATGTTAAAGTCTCTCAATAAACAGTAATCAGTTTATTTGTGAGTTGCCCAAATACTAACTTCACAATTTTACAGACAAACTAACTTCTCTACAATGAAATTTAATAGTAACAGAGGCAATCTATTATCGAACATATAATACTAGCAATACAACTTCAAACATTGGTTGGGAAAACATAAATGACATAACATACCTTCCCAAGCTTTGAAAGAGAAGATGGAAGCGAGGCCCAAGAAACACTGGCCTCCGTTAATCTTTGTTTAGTTAAAGAAACCTTGACGAAATTTGCAGGCAGTCCATTATTGGCAGCCTCTCCCGATGACTTCTTTCCGATGGATGTTCGTGCAGATGGCTTAAGGACATCAACAGGATCACCATTTGCAGAAGATTTTTGTGCCGGTGCCTTCTTATTGTCCTCTCTGGCTAATTTTGAAGATGCAACTCTGTTCTCTTCTTTGGGCGGCAACCTTTCGCTAGTTGATTTTCTAGGTGCCTGCACAATAGAGAGTTATATAGTCAAGAATAACATAGTCTCCATTGGTCAACATCATATATAATACTGACAAGCAAGAAAACTTGGAAGGTTATTATAACATCGGACTATTCTGTTTAACATTCTTCAGAATCAGGTTTTCCAGGCAACACAACTAGAACAATAACTAATATGAAGTCAACTACATTGCCAACATTTCTTTTCTTCTCATCTTTTTCCCCGTTTCTTCAACATTTTTTTATCTGAAGAAAAACTTATCCGGACTCTGAGAAGTATACTAAGATAGTAATGCTTTAAATCTGCAAGATGATCAAATCACAAGTGTATAGCAAGAAATGTAAATGTACGACTTACAGAAGCACTTCTTCCTTCTGATTTCACATCCTGCTTCACAGCGTTCAACCTGGGGCTCTCCCGGCCCTTGGCGTCCACTTTCCCCTCCCAGCTCTTCCTCAAAACCTTCGGACCCAATTCAAGTCCATGAATCTTCATCAAACTCCCAGAAAACATCTTCTTTACACTCGGGCTTGCCGACTGACCAGGACTCGCCTTTTCTTTAGACCCCAATTTGGAGGATGCCTTATCCAACCTATCCAACCCCTTGATCTTTCCTTGCTGCTTAACACCATTCGAAAACTTCTCAAAAGTAGTCGGTAACGAATAGCAACTCGAAGGCGATGAGGGAATCGACTTGGAACCCCACGAATTCGATTTCTCCTTCTTCACGTCCAAGTTCAATGACAGTTTCGACAACTGAGACTTCGACCGCATCAATCCAGGAGCAGCCTTCTTCTCCACACTATCCTCCTTAGAACTAACATTGATTTTCAAAGGAGCTGACTTAACATTAGACTGCGATTTTGTCGATTTCTCCCCCGGTTTCGAACCGGAAGGCGTACTAGTACTAGTACTACCATTGTTATTAAGGAATCCTAAAGAATGTGTAGCTACAATATCCTCAGGTGTCCCTACACAAGGGTGCCGGCCAGGAACCGGCTTGACCCCTCTAAGAATAGGCACAGGTGAAGCAACCTCAAGTCGATCAACATGTATAAACTGGCCTAATTGAATCTTATCACTACGAATCAGATCATCATGCTCATCAGGCAGAGAAACATAAGTAGCATGAGAAGAATCAGATACCTTCAAGTAAAACCCTTGATTAGAGAAAAGCTCACCTCCAGCCAGAGCAGGCACAATGCTCACAACTTGCAACAATGAAGACCTGTACTCACCTGCAACCTTCACATCTGTGTTCATGTGCTGAAGCAGCTTCAACAAGACTCCCGGAACTAAAGTAGCCATTTTTACTCCTTTGCATCACTCGAATCAAAAAACCCAGATGCAGAAACTCCAAGATTTCAGCTGAATTGAAAAGGGTCTAGGCCAAAACCAATAAAAGATTTGTACCGAACCAAATCTAATGAGCTTTTTTGATAAAATGGGGAAAAACACATTTATTTGAATGGCAAATCTAACAAGAAAAGGATACAAGATACAACTACCAGGGGCCTCATGGGAAAAGCACACAGTTGGTAATAAATGTTGAGGCAAGGAAAGAAATCAAGATTGGGAAGATGAAAAGGTGGGAGCTTTTTCAAGAAATGATTAGTGGTGATTGCTTGTTATAATGAGTTAATAGTGTAAATTAGTTGCAGAAAGAAAGAGGGAAAACTTGAGAAGTGTCCAAATGAGTTATGGAGTTGTGGGTTGTCCTGAACATGGGAAGAGAAGAAAGGGATTTTATGACAGACACAGCAGGATGCAGTAGAAGAAGATGAAGAAGAGTAAAGTGACATAAACCAGTTCATGTAATGAATGATTGGAGTAAACAATGGAGAAGGTCCATTTGCCAAAGACAACCAGCCCCATAAACTCCACATGTTATTTTCACACAAAAGGGCAAACTAGAATAACTAGGAGGGATAACTAGGACAAACCACTGTAATGTTCGAAAATTCAGTTCAGTTCAGATGTGTTGAATTGTTTTTGTATTACAGTTTAAATTCATTCAATTTAGTTTAAATAAAAAGAACGTAGACTAAAGACCGATGCAAAGTTTACTAGTAGTAGGCTTTAAAGAGGGAAAAAATCGCGAGTGTAGCAAATCAAGCTCATCTACGAGATTTTCATATACTTTTCTGTTTTCCATTACTCATTATTATGCATTCATGTACTCGTATATGGATAAATTTGTTCTAAACATAAGATCTATAAAATTGATCATAAATTCGGTCTAAACTAGAATTTTTGGACTTTGTGTAACAGTCTTTAAATCGGCGAGAGTGAGAAAAGGAAAAATTTGCTAGCTGAGGCTCAAGATCAGCTTGAAAACCTTATCGAGCTGAACCAAGTACTCGATAAGGTTCGGCTCACATAACAACATTAGGTGACAACATGATACTAGTTTTTTATGGGACAGACACTTATGAATGAAAATGAGCATATCAATTTAAAAACGGCCCATGAGTAACCACATTAGATTGAAGGGTCGGATTGACCCAATTATAAATTAAATTCTATCATTCTCCCTATCATTATATGCATTTCCTTAATTATTATACATATTTTTTTAATATAAGAAATAACTAACACATAGATCAATTTATTCTCATAATTGTTAGTGTAATAATACTAGTAAAATATTATTAGTAATAGTAGTATAGTACACTCATTCATAAAAATTAAAAACACAGCTCCACTCCACATGTGCCAACCTCGCTTGTTCAGGTAGATAACATGAAGGCCGGCATCTATTAACAATTCACTGCAAAAAAATATTCATATACTCCCCCTACCAAATACTTATTAAAAAAAACTACATATTCGTAAACTACTCCGTAACAATTTCGTATAGGTGTACATGTTCAGAATCAACTTTGAGTGAACCAGAAATAGTTGTTCAAAAATGCTTTGATGAATATAAACACACAAAATCGATAGATTAAAATTTTAACCAATATGGAACCAGTTTCAGTTGTTTTGGCAATTCAATAGGTGGACATAACGGAGCCAATGAAGCAATGCAGGGGAATCTTGTGAGATTAATCAATGCACATTTTTAAACCTATCAAGTTTTCAAACCACTTCACACAATTTCTTATGTTTTGGCTTTTAAATTTGGTTTATATCAACTTGTCAAGTTCGCCATTTGGCGGAGATAGGGGGTGCCGGAGAAGCAACTACAACAAGATTAATACTCAATATGTTAATTATATGCGTTCATACGCTTATCAATTAAAATTTTGAATCGTCTCATTAAACACCAATTCAATTCTGCTCAACCTCAATATAGTTCACCAAATCAAGAGTAGCAGCTTAAGGGTTTGGTATCTATACCAACTATATATATTCCCATTGACTCCTGGTTAATTTGGATTATATAAATTAGCCTCCAAACCTAATAGAATTGACAATAAGCCTACTTTTTGCACTCAAGTTATTTTCTGCAAGATTCCAGCAAAAATGAATGAATATACTACGTGAAGTTCTGACATGATTTTAATTTATTCATTTTTCGTTGCGAACCCACAGTTACCTTTTCGAATGTTCAGTGAGTAAATTCAACAGATTCACGCAATACACTGCAAACTATGGGAGCCGAATTAAACTGTAAACAAATGTGACAAATTCTGACCTAAGATATTGTAAATACAAATTTGAATATTTGTTTTATCTTATTGAATACATAGGTACCAATCAAACAGTATCACAGTACATAAGGTAGTTGGGTAATCCAAATCACAGAAGAAAGAAGAAAGCACTGTAGATATAAATATTAAATAGTCAAAACTCAAAAGTATATTTGAGCAATTTGTTGTGTGATATTTAACTGTAGTACATGGTGGACATGGATTGATATTGAACAACTACCACATTTTTTTAATGATGATGATTCTACTACTACAAACCCAAATCAAACATTTCTTAATTTGGTGCATGCTTCATTTACAAATTTATTGTTGCGTGTATCGTGGCTTTGATTTCGCTTTATATATGTCGGTGCATGTACGTACTCAAATGTACGATACTAGTATTTCCCTTGTAATACGAAAGAATATACACATCCGCCATACTCGAAACTGCACGTATATAATTAACATTTTAGAAAAATAATAAAAATGTCTAGAACATTTGTACGTTAGTTTAGTTATTTTAGACCATCTCCACCAGTTCATGCTCTTGAATCTCAATCGTGCCACATTAACATTTCACTCAATTTCCTCCCCAACACTCCAACAATTGCTTTTCTTCATCTTCCATTTTTTATTAAACATAATTTTTAATATTATTAATTAATT
>JAQRGC011859781.1:0-12139 GCA_028659135.1 Plantago lanceolata
GTGAGACCGGACGTACTCAGTTTTGTACTTAGGAATGCAATGCTTAAGTGCTCATACCGTAATTCGCCTTAGGACGTGCCATTGTAACGCACTTAACGGATTGGACATGATTTTACACCATCATATGTCCCCCTAGTTTCCAAGTATCTTAGTAGAAGATAGTTGTGGGACTATTGTTAATAGTTGGACAGTGTTTCCTCCAACATGAGGTGTCCAACGTCCAATAGTAAAAAGAAAAAAGTTTTTGGTCCGTGTCCCTTTTACACTTTCATTCGTATCCCCCATCTTCCCCCCTCCCCCTCTTTTTTGTAAGTTTGAGAATCTTCTCAAACTTGCAGAAAATAGGTATTTTTGTAAAGGATATGAAATTTAGATAAAAAGTGACGGGTCCGATTGATTCCACGTCCGGCTTGCAATAGTGGCCCAAGTATCAATGCATTTTGTCCGACTGTGAGCCCTTGTGTTGACTTTTGTTGAGTGCTTTAATGCAATTCATTGCGATCGTTGGGATCTGCCACGTGGCAGTCTGTGGAAGGGCGATGACCGATGCGAAGTTTCGAATTCCGGATGTACCCCTCTATAAATAGGGTTTTACTGCCGTACGAATTTACTTTTCGCAAAAGCAAATTCTTAGAGAGAGAAATATTTAGAGAGAGGAATATTTGAGAGCAGAGCGAAGCTTCGGAAGTAAGAGCATAGCATGTCGGACACACCAAGAAGCCTACCGGACGCTTCAGGCAGTTCAATTCCAACCCAATTCTTCCTATTTCCAAGTAAGTCTCTCGGACCTCTTAGCTCTTCTATACTTATTTCTTTCTGCCCTTTGCTTTTGCAATTCCTGTAGATAATTGTAGTCGCCCAAGTATGCTACTCCTCTTAAGTCTTGACTGTTCTGAATCATAGAACTAGGCTAGTAAATATTTCTTGCTTTTTGGACCTAATAAGATACGTAAACGGACCTCGGACATCTGAATCTCAAACCCCTCACTGATTAATCCATTTTTCTCGTAGGATGTCCGAGATGAATATCGATTCGAACACCCAGCAAGAGGAGCCAGAGAGGATTATCGCATACGACTGGGTGAGTTCACCAGAGGACAGAGCTGAGGAGTCCTCTTCTGATTCTTCTGACAGCTCCGATACTAGTAGTTCAGATGATGGTACTAGTGGAGAGTCATCTAGCGATGAGTCCAGCAGTGAAGGCGAGCAGGAAGAGATGGATGCTCAAATAGAGGAACAATCCGTCAATGGCGGTGAAAGAATGTCCGCCGGTCCTTTAGTGGCGGACGAGTAAAACTCTCAGTCTTCGATCCAAGTGAAAGAGAGGGTGAGAAGACTTTCTGTCTGCCGGGGATGGTCACTACGGGTGCCCTTAGTTACTCAGAACGTAGTCACCGAAATAGGTAACCCAACAGTGGAGCGTCCACCGAGAATAAATGCCGAGAGGACTGATGAAAATAATCAGCCTACGCCGGAGCTGCTACTATTTGAGTCCGGAGTAGAGGAGAGAGTAGAACCAAGGTCAACTCGTCGGCGGTTGATCCAAGAAGATGAAGAAGAGCTTCCGGAGGACACACAGACTATTGGAAATAAAGGCCACACAGAAGCTGGTCCAAGCTCCAGTCCGGAACCTCAAGTTGCTAAGCCCAAATGAAAGGCTCCAACTAAGGGTGGACGGAAAGTCACCGTTAGTGAGATAAAGTGGCCAAGGGGTTATTCAACCGTCAATCGTTCGGACCCGAAGGGGGAGATGAATGAAGATAACTTCGTCCCCAATCCCATCTACGAGCTGAATTATGAGGACCTTGTAGAGATCCGGAGGAAGTGGAGATTCCGGAAGATATTGAGATGTTGCTGCCCACTCCGGAGCAATCCATGTATAATGCCCCTCCCGGATACATAGTAGTGAGGGAAGAAGATTTGAACCAAGGATGGAGGCTCCCCATTGCTACGGAATTATCCGACATCCTGAATGGACTTGGTTTGAGTCCGATGCAAGTTCTCCCAAGCTCCTTGGGTTATTTGATGTGCTTCGGAGTTCTGTGCAAGCTTCATAAAGTGGAGCTTAATTTGGACAACTTCAAGCTGTTGCACCTTGTCGGGACACCTCCGAAGACTTCGTTGATGTATTTTTTCAATGCTCGTCCAAATTATGCGTATCTCAAGGATGCTCCTTCAACTTTGGGAATCCGTTGGTGGCGTTGGTTCTTCTACGTCCGTTATGCGTTGAAAGAGGGCGAGCCCGAAGAGAGTAGGAAACAATTTAACATGCTGAAGCACTTCACCCGGACGAAGATTCCGAAGTTTACTCTGGACAAGGGTGATATCCCTGTTTGGATGGACGGTTTGCATAAGAAAAATAGGGAAACCAAGTATTTCTTCCGGTTGATGATTACTCAACCCATTCCCTATCTCGCCGGTCTTACACCGGAGTCTTTCTGTAACAATGTTTATAATTTTGGTAAGTAGCTTCCGTCTTCTATTTTATCCTCATATCTTCTATTTACTAACTCTTTTTTCTGTCCGCCTTGCAGAGTACTGGTTTTCTTACGTGATGTCGAAATTTCTGGCACAGAAGGATGCAGTGATGGAGGAGCAAAGTCAGCAGCTCCTGGATGCCATCCGGGCCAAGAAGATTGACGTTCAAGCCAATCTGCCCGGGCCGCATCCCAAAAATCTGGCGAAACATTTTTTGGACAAACAAGCAAGGGAGGTGGAGGGGAAGTCTCCAATTAGGCTTCAAGTCCCTAACAAAGGGATGAAGAAGAAAATGGACAAGAAGTCCAAGGAGGAGAGGAAGAAAGAGAAGAAGGAGAAGAAGAAGGATAAGAAGAGGAAGAGGGCAGAAGACGATGGTTCGGATCAGGAGGAGGGTGATCTGGAACCTAATCATAATGAGGACGAGGAAGGGGAGGATGAAGAGATGCCGGACTTTGGAGTGGTTGGGTCCGGCTCCAAGAAGAGGAAGGTGGAGTCTGAAGAGGAGTCTCCCATCAAGAAGGTAGCTCTTCTAAAAAAGCTTGGTGTGAAAGATAGCCTCGTTCGCCGGATTAAGGATATGCCGACTGAGGATCGGAACGACAAAATAGCTGAGCTCGGAGTTGAGGTAAACCCGAGTCATCTTTTGTGTTTGTAACATATTTTCTCAAATTCTTTCCTTCTAACACTTGATATATTTTGCAGCTTCTTGGTTTGGCTAAGGCTCTGGGTGAGCTTGAGTCTGAGAAGGGTGCGGACCCTGATGAAGTGGAGAAGCTCCGCAAAGAGCTGGCGGACTCTCAAGCTGAAGTTGAGGAATTTCGCGGCAGGTGGAAGTTGGCTGAGTAGAGAGCAATTAAGACAGAGGAGGAGCTCCGGACTGTTATGGAGGAGCTTTCAAAGTCCCAAGCTAAGCTAGCGGCCGAGACTGAGACCAAGGACTACTGGAAGGACATGTCCGAGACATTCCTTTGCGACATTGTTCAAGCAAAGGAGTTCTTAATGGACAAGCTTAAGACCTTCCGGATGGATGTGGCCCGGACCTTCAAGAATTCCATTGCCTACAAGACAGCAAGGCAAGCGGATATAAACGATGCTAGGGCTGCGGGTTTCCAGTCAGCTATTGGACAAGTAGCTCTTCAAGGCTGGATTCCGGACGGGGCCAAGCTAGATGACTTGGGCATAACTCACAAGAAGGATCAGCTCGGCGTAGAAATCCCCATTCCGCAAATCCCTACCAAGGCCTTCTACAGTGATGAGTTCGTCGAACTCATTGATACGGCTAATGGTACGGAGAAAAGGCTGCACAAAGGTCCTTATCTGCCAAGTTTTGTGCCTGAGTTTCTCCGCCAGTTCATTCAAGCTCAGTTTATGGATTATGAGAACTTCTATAAGCGATGCTTCTCTCTTCCTGGTCCGGTCTTGGGCTTATCGGAGGATACGGACTTCTATGAAATGTTAAAGGCGGAAGCCTTAGCAGATGAAGCTCGACTTGAGGAAGAGGAAGCCAAGAAGAGGGAGGAGGAGGCTAAGCTTAGAGATCAACCCTCCGGAAGCAATCCTCAGGAGCCTACAAAATGATTGTCTCGAAGACCGGAGTATGCTCCGAGTAGTTGTATAAATTTTGAACAAGTTCTGTTTTTTGCTTTATAACAATCATATCTTTTGACAGGAGTATGCTCCGAGTACTTGTAAACAAGACAAGTTTTTATCTTGCTCTTCGGAGCACTTCTTTTCCAAGTATTTTGTCATACTTAGATGTTTTTATATCTGTTTGATAAGTATCGTATCGTGTCCGGAGCACTTTGTTATGAGTTTGTTCGGACGAACATGCCGAAGTAGAAAGGAATTTATTCCTTTGTTAATGATGTAATCATTCTACTAACAAAAAATTTTCAACAATTGAAACTTAGCTAGTTTCAACCGGGCCTTAGGCGGTCGGATCTAATGGGATCCTGATGTTTTCTATAAGTATGATATTCACAAACAAACATGAGGAAAATAGTTGTATTGATTCAAAGGGAAATCAAGTATTACAATTACGGGCAAAGGTGCCAAACTCATCGGACTTGTTTCTCAGTAGCCAAAAGGTGGGACTTCGAAACAGAGTTGTCCGGAATTAAAACTAAGCAAGACATCAAAACAAATGGTTTAAACAACTAACAACCATCGGATTAAGTTTGCAAGTGGCCATAAAATGGGACTTAAAAAACTTAAGAATCCGGAATAGAAACTGAAAAACAGAATTAACACAAAACAAGGAAACAATCCTTGGCATAAGCTTGGCAATCGGACCTGGTTTCACAACTCTGGTATCTCAAACGTTATATTTCTGAAGATTTTGTTCGTTCCATGGGCGACGGACTGTGCTACCATCTTCTTCCTCCAAATCATAACTCCCATTCACATGGGCACCAATGACCTTGAGCGGACCTTCCCACTTGCCTTCGAGCTTTCCTGGATGGCCCAGTATGTCAGCCCTTCTCCAGACTAAGTCTCCCACTTGTATCTCCTTGGGGAGGACATTCTTGTTGTAAGCTCTGGCTGCGATAGCTTGGTATCTGTGGATGTTGGCTAAAGCAGAGCTTCTCTTTGTCTCCAAAGTGACTAAGTCAAACATCCTCGCTTCGTGGTTATCTGCAGGTTGGTACCCCTGGATCCGGAGGGTCTCAATAGCTGTTTCTGCAGGGATAACAGCTTCCGATCCATAGACCAAGCTAAAAGGAGTCTCTTGGGTAGCTGTCCGGGCAGTGGTCCTATAAGCCCATAGTACTCCATCAAGATCGTCAACCCATCCTCCGGAGGCTTCAGATAGCCGGGTCTCAATTTGCTTAATGATGGTCCGATTGGTCACTTCAGTTTGCCCATTGGCTTGAGGGTATCCAACGGAAGTGAACCTCTGCTCAATCTTGAGACTCTTGCACCATGCTTTCATTTTGTTGCCGGAAAATTGTGAACCATTATCGGACACCAGGGTTCTTGGTACTCCAAATCTGCAAACTGTGTTCCTCCACAAGAACTTTCGGACTGTGTATTCATCAATCTTGGCAACAGCTTCTGCCTCAACCCACTTGGTAAAGTATTCAACAACCACAATCAGGAACTTCTTCTGGTTCTTCCCTCTAGGTAAGGGTCCGACTATATCAATCCCCCACTTATCAAAGGGACAAGTGATGCTAGAGGCTCTCATCGGAACTGTTGGCTGGTGGGTTGCATTGGCGTATTTCTGGCAGTCCAGGCACTTTCTGACGTACCAAGTGCAATCTTTGTCTACTGTTGGCCAATAATATCCAAGACGGATAACTTTCATTGTCAAAGCACGTGCTCCGGAATGATTGCCACATTCCCCATCATGCAACTCTTCCAACACTGTTCTTGCTTCTTGTGGGTCTAAGCAACGCTGCTCAATACCTCTGTAGGACCTCCTGTAAAGATCATTTCCGCGAAGGAAGTATCTCAAGGATCTATGTTGTACTCTCCTTGCTTCATCCTTATCGTCTAGGAGAACACCTTCACTCAGATATTTGGCGATATCATTTCTCCATACTGGCTCAAAGGTGATGGCCAGTACTTCCGGAGTAGCAACAGAGATGGATGGAACTCCTAAATTCATCAAGATGACATTCCTGGTATCAATAGCCCCTGAAGCGGACGCATAACGAGCCAGTGCGTCCGCTCGATCATTGTTGTCTCGAGCAAACTTGGTCAGACTGAACTGTTCAAAGTTCTTGATTTCCTTCTTCAACATGGCCAAATACTTGGCCATAGATTCATTTTTGGCCTGTAATACACCATACAAATGTGATTCCACCAACTGAGAATCCGTAAAGGCTTGGATCTTTTTGACTTCGAGGGATTTGGCCATTCTGAGTCCGATAAGTAAGGCTTCGTACTCCGCCTCATTGTTGGTGACCTTGAAGTCAAGGGTTATGGCATACTCAAGCTCTGCTCCGGATGGACTTTTGAGGAAGACACCGATCCCGCCGGATCTTCCTGTAGACGAACCATTGACGGTGAGTGTCCATAAGTCACCATGATCAACCAAAGGCTTGTACTTGGGTGTTTCTTTGAATTTTGCCTTCTTTGGTATAGGCTCTTCGGAGTTATCATCCTCTGGTAGGTCCTCATCTGTAACTACATACTTGTTTGTCCCCCTGGTTGGTTCGGACACTTCATGAACGGTATAGTCCTCTTCAACCATGTGGACATCATTCATTCCTGTAGTGAGAGTCAAGATATCCGGATCTTGATTGTGATCATGAGGAGGTTTTTCATCGTGCTTCCTGTCTGGATATCCTGCTAAAAAGTCAGCAATGACTTGGGCTTTTTTGGCAGTCGGAGCTTGGTAGTCGATCTCATGTTCACTAAGTTCGATCGCCCACTTGGCCAAGCGTCTTGACTGTTCCAGCTTCCCCAACACTTGCTTTAAAGGCTCACTTGTAAGGACAATGATTTTGTGGGACTTGAAGTAAGGCTTCAATTTTCTTGCGGTATGCACTAATGCATAGGCGAACTTCTCAATTTCCAAATACCTAGTCTCTGCACTGGACAAGGCTTTACTCAAGTAGTAAATAGGCTTATGCTCGCTGTCTTGGATCCGGACTAATACTGAGCTGATAGCATCATCGGACTGAGCCAAGTAGAGATAGAGAGGTTCGGACTCTAGCGGCTTTGGTAAAAGGGGCGGACTGGTAAGATACTGCTTCAAGTTTTCAAATGCTTGTCTGCATTCTTCATTCCACTCAAACTGTATATTCTTCCTGAGTACTTTGAAGAATGGGAGATTTTTCTCAGCTGATCTTGAAATGAACCGGCTAAGAGAGATGATCTTTCCGACTAACTGTTGCACTTCAGCTAGGCACGTCGGATGTGGAAGATCTTGTATGGCCTTGATCTTCTCCGGATTGGCTTCAATGCCTCTTTCAGTAACTAAATATCCCAAGAATTTTCCTCCTTTAACTCCAAAGGTGCACTTCGCCGGATTTAGTTTCATGCCATACTTCCGGAGGATGGAAAAATACTTATTGAGATGGGCAATGTGTTCCTCTTCGGTTTTGCTCTTGACGAGCATATCATCAACGTACGCTTCCATGGTTTTTCCAATCTCCTCCGCAAACATCTTGTTGACCAACCTTTGGTAGGTGGCACCGGCATTCTTCAATCCAAATGGCATTACCACGAAACAGTAAACAACTCTGGCTGCAAAGAATGCAGTCCGCTCCACGTCTTTTCTGGCCATCCGGATTTGGTAAAAGCATTGGTATGCATCCATGAAACTTAATAGTGCACACCCGGCCGTGGAGTCCACTAACTGATCAATCCTGTGTAATGGATATGGATCCTTCGGACAATACTTGTTGAGTCTTGTAAAATCATTGCACATTCTCCATTTTCCTCCTGGTTTTTGAACTAACACAACGTTGCAAATCCAATTTGAATAGCGGACTTCTTTGACATGTCCGGCCTTCAGGAGTCTGTCAACTTCATCTTTGATTATAGCATCCTCGACTGCTCTGAAGTCTTTCTTCTTTTGGTGAATATGGGTGATCTTTGGATCCATATTCAATCGGTGCACTGCCACTCTTGGATCTATTCCGGTTAGGTCTTCAGTCTTCCAGGCGAAGACATCTGCATTTGCTTCAAGGCAAGCAATCAAGTTGATTTCGACTTCGGACTTCATCTCAGTGCCTATCCAGATCTTCTTTTCTGGGTCCTTCGGATCAATTTGAATTTCCCTGATAGCTTCTTTCGGTTCAAGTTTGCTTTCGGTTCAAGTTTGCTTTCTGAGCCAAACTTCTTCTTTTGAGATGGGGCAGTGGTGATCGAAGGTATCACCTTAAAATATTCCAATTCCATAACTCGATGGTTGCCAAAGGGTTTGGGAATACTTGTTGGGCTAGGTTTCTGAACCGAGTGTCGAATCATGAATACTCCACCATGTGGCAATATTTGTGGTCCATCCCTGTTGCTCTCCAAGGGGAGGATAGGGGCGGACATTCTTCGTGTGGACATAGTGTAACATTTCGAGGCTTCAACTATATTGCCAACTTCCTGTCCGACACCATGAACAGTAGGAAACTTGATCCGGTTATGGAAGGTGGATGGAATGGCTCTGAACTGGCTGATTCCAGGTCTTCCAAATAGTATGTTGTAGTCAAATGGAGTGTCAACAACTAGAAAACAGATGTTGTGAGTCGCTCTGATCGGAGCTTTTCCCATTGATACTGGTAGGACAATGCATCCCATGGGTTTTATCTCATTTCCTCCAAACCCTGTTAGGTTGCTAACAACACTTTGGATAGCAGAGTTTGGTATCCTCATCCGGCCCAAGTTGTCCGATGAGATGATGTTGGCGGAGCTTCCTCCATCAATCAAAACACAATTAACTGTGAAACCGCTCACCGTAAGTGAGGTAACCAAGGGAACGTCCAGAGGCATGGTGTCTCCGCCACCTGCAGTTTTCTGAGGAACCTCACTTTCATCAAATGTTATAACGTTGGTTCCTGGTGGGATCTCCGGACCATAAGCAACGTTAAAGACTTGCAAATCTCTGGCAGTCCGTTCTCTTGCGTTCCGACTGTCTCCTCCGGCTGGTCCGCCTGCGATGTATTGGATCACACCACCTTGGGCTGCATTGTCATGATATCCGACAGGTGGTGGCGGAGGAGGCACTTGGACATGATCATTGTTCCTGTCATTCTGGGCTTGCTCGGTCCGCTCATGCCTGGAGGCATCGCACGCATTGACTGCAAATCCATCCAAAAGTCTATTCCGGGCATAATGTTCCACTTCGTTCTTGAGGAAAGAGCATTTTTCAGTGGTATGTCCTCTTCCCTTGTGAAATTCACAATACTCATTAGATGTATGGGACTTCTTGGAATTTGGCACCGGACGCGGCCAGCGGATATCATATCCTTTGTTAGTGAGGTAGGCTAGGATCTCCCACCTAGGGCGGGTGAGCGGAGTATACTCGCTGTATTTGTCCGGTGGGGCGCGTCCCTCTTCCTTATCGGACCTGTTCTGGTTCTGGAACTTGTTCTTTTTCTTCTTCTCGAAGGGTTTCTTTTGTTCATCGTTCTGCTCCGGTTTGTCGGTTTGATCGGTATCCATTGGTTCCGCTTGATCTTCCGGAGCTTTACCTTTCCATTTTCCCTTGTCATCATGTTTCCGTAGTGGGAGATTCTTCCGGAAATCTTCAGAGTAGACAATCCTTTCACAAATTTCTTCCAACTGACGCTCAGTTGTAACCTTCTCTTCGGACAGCAGGGATCAGAGACGATTGTTACAAAGTGTTACCATATAGGTAAGTGACTCTGACGGTCAAAGCATGTTTTTCTACCTCATCCACTGCTGCAGAGAATCGGATCAGGAAATCTCGGACGTCCTCATTCTTTTATTGCACTATAGAACCCAGGTGAGTGACCGGACGCTTCCTCTTAACTGAGCACTCAAATCTCTTCAGAAAAACTTCCACCAGTTGGGAGTATGACTTGATTGATCCTTCTTCCAGTGATGACCACCAAGCCAGGGCTTCCGATTTGAGTGTAGATGGGAAAATTTTGGCCAGCATATTCTCATTGTGGTCGTGTCCCTCCATCCGGGTCTCATAAAGGGTGAGATGGGAATGAGGGTCATCCTTTGGAGAATATTGTCCAGAATTGGAATTGTGAGCCCATGAACTATTCTTTCATTCCTAATTTCTTCGGACAGAGGATTGTTGTGACATCCGGTGGGTGTACTCCTTGCTTCCAAGGTAGCTTTCATTTGAGCAATGATTGTTTCTAAGGCTAGATGTCTAGCTTCAAAGCCATCAGGAATAGCACTTCCTTGGTTCACTAGGGGACCCGGAGGCTGGTTCTCAGCGGTCCGTTCCCTAGATGCAACCTGTACCGGATTCTGTGCTGCTTCTGCAGGTACACCACAATTGTTTAGACTTCTGTTGATAACATTCCTTAAATCCGTTTGGCCAGCTTGAGTTCCAACTCCTTCGTGAACTTATCTCCTGGAATGGGTAACTGAGTGTGCCGGACTTGCTTCTCTCTCTGTCCTCCAACTGTTAGCAACTTGAGTTGTCGGAGCTTGTTGCTGATTCATGTGTTGTGAGGTGTGCACACTTGTGATCCGGACAGTGTTTTCCTGCTGCTGAGTTTGAGCCTGTTGCTGGCCTTGCAGAACCTGTGCAGTTTGCGCAGCTTGCGGAGCCTGTATAGGTTGGATATTCAATCCTTGCTGCATGGGGATCGGAGGTGGTCTTAGCACTCCATTCTGATGGAAGAAGTTGTAACAAGCAGCGAAGTACTGATCCGGAACTCCCAGAGTACTATTTGTCCATTGGGATAGACAAACTGCTGCACCGGAGGGGGTGGTCCCATCTGTCCGTTGTGCTGAACCATCTGCTGATTTCCGGCCTAATTCACACCTTGTGGCTGCTGCGGTGTCATGTCAACTTCCATGTGTCCGGAACCCTGCGTTCTGACCATCGCCCCATTGAGTTGCAAGTTCCTATCTACCGATGAATCAGTAGCTGATTGTCCATCGTGTGGACTTGACCGGTCAGCATTCACATTTCTATAGTTCCCCCTGCCTCTGCCTCTGTGCACCCGGGTGGGTGGTCTTCCTCGGACCCGAGTAATGGGAGGTGTCCGATCGGAAGTGGTTCCGATAGGCCTCCTAGGAGCCATCGGACAGGTAGTGATGTAGGGAAGTGGTTGGCTTTTTGCTAGATTCCCACAGACGGCGCCAGAATGTTGAGGGTAAAAAGTAGTTTTCTAGTTTAAGTCTTCTCACGTCTTTCTATGGTCAAGGCTCTACGCCCGGACAGGGCTAAGTGAGTCTTGGGTGGAAAGGTACCTGCAATTTTGGAACAATTGGGGGGGTGGGGGTTAGTCCGGAGGTCCGGTCTGTCTTGGTCAGACAGGATGTATCACTCAAGATCCTGTAGGATTGAAGGTCCTACAGGGATAACTGTATTGACACATGTAGTGTAGTAATTAGGGAAGTATTCAATGCTTACTTTAATGCATGGAAGTATGGGCCTTATATAGGCATACCCATTGTACCCTCATCCATCTCTAGGATTACGCCAAGTGTATGCCTCTCGTGGTGCCACCTACACATGCAAGTACAAGAGCAGAGGTAAATGGGCTTAGGCCCAAGTCCAATCTTAACCCTAGTAAGGGCAATTTGGACTTTTCATAGCCTTCCGTACAAGTAGTGGAGCATTCTGGTAGTAGGGTGTCCGGCAGGGCATGGCCCAGTCCGGACCTACTGAATGTTCCTTAAGACTGTATGGATTTAGGGTTGTGTCCGCTCCTTTGGTACACTGTCCGGTCCTATGACCTTCTTCGGACGTGAGGCATGGTACATGGTTTGGTAACCCAGTTCTGCTCACAGAGGGCGGACGGTAGGAGAATATATCGGACCTTTACATACGGGCCGGACCTATGTTTAGCCCATATGATAGGTGGATTCTCCTTAGCCCCAAAGTACCTTAGCACTATTGATTGACATTCGGATCCTTAGTCTCTAGGTGAGACCGGACGTACTCAGTTTTGTAATTAGGAATGCAATGCTTAAGTGCTTATACCGTAGTTCGCCTTAGGACGTGCCATTGTAACGCACTTAACGGATTGGACATGATTTTACACCATCAATATTAGCT
>JAQRGC011860098.1:0-10131 GCA_028659135.1 Plantago lanceolata
GCAAATTTCTCCAATTGAATTTCACAATACCACTTGACTACTTGAGCCACAACACGTGTATCGCTTTCCAGCACTACACGTTTCACAGTCCTCCACATCATCCTCGGCCCAAATAAGAGCCCAAGCCCACATTAAAAAAGGTCCTGTCTCGTCAACTGTCCAATCAGAAGCCAACTAAAACAAGCCCATAAAATGAACGGAGAAGAAAACACCACCACCGTGCACGGCGGCGTACTGGTGGAGCTACCGCTCGGCGACGCCGCAAGCACTTTCAACCTAGAGAAAGCTATCTGCAGCCATGGACTATTCATGACCGCCCCCAATCACTGGGACCCACAATCCAAGACATTTCAACGGCCTCTTCGGCTCGACGATGATCAAGAAACATCTTACACAGTCCAAGTTTCTCAGCCTGTTCACTCTCCTCATGCTCTATACGTCGCCGTTTTTGGCACTGACTCGCTTTCCCCACAGCAGGAGCTTGCCTTGCTGGTAAGTAAGCTCTCTTTGCTTTTATCTCTTGACCATTTCATTTTATGTATTCCTTTTTCGTCCGTTTTTTAATTGTTTACGAACAATTTTAAATTGTAAGTTCGTTTAGTGTAACTTGTCATAGTCTCTAAACCGAACTTATTTAACACTATACATTTTAACTAAGCACACGTGACTACCAATGTAAGTTCGTTTAGTGTAACTTGTCATAGTCACTAAACCGAACTTATATAACACTATAAATTTGAACTAAGTAAACGTGACCGAATAAAATGAATCTTGATTGGTTTTTAGGTAATGGAGTTATGAACTTATGGTATTAGCCTATTAGGTGTCTTACTTGCTAGTATGGTTAATTGTGAAGACTAATTGACGCTTTGGGTGGTGCTAAATGTTAAGTTTATTAATGAAGGAGATAAGTAACCATATTATACTACCATTGTAGCTTGAGAAATGGAAGGTTTGAATCTTCATCTGGATCATGAATGTTGTTAGTCTTGTAGTTGTATAAAGTTTGGATTTCGTTCTTTTTGTTTCGAATGATGTTCTTTGTAGATGTTGTGTCATCTTATTTGAGCTGCATAAGTAGTAAATGATGGAAAAAATTGGCTAAACATACTTGCAGAGACTAATTAACACTTTTTGTGGTGCTAAATGTTAAGTTTATACTACCATGAAAGGCTTGAATCTTCATCTGGATCATGAATGTTGTTAATATTGTATGAAGTTTGGATTTCGTTCTTTTTAATTCACATGATGTTCTTTGTAGATGTTGGTGTTATCTTATTTGAGCTGCAGATGGCTCCTTTGTGCGTCTTTGCTGAGTTCCATAACTGTTCTCCTTTTGATTATGAGACTTGGTGATGAATGTGTTTCATGTTGTGTGATTGTGTCTGTTGGCGTGTTCCTGTGCCTGTATATATATTTCTTTTACATGTGGGGATGGGAACTGATAGCTTTTTCGTTTATTAGTGCCAAGTCAGGAGGATGCTCAGATTGTCTGTGGAAGAAAATACGAGGGTGAAGGAGTTCCATGAAGTGCATAAAGAAGCAAAAGAAAGGGGGTTTGGACGGGTTTTCCGTTCACCTACCTTGTTTGAGGACATGGTCAAGTGCATGCTCCTTTGCAATTGCCAGTGAGTGAGTTCACCTTGGTCTTTCTCACTAGATGATTTACATCCAGATTTTCGGAAAGTGCTGTATTCAAAGTTTCCTTCATTGGTTCTGGAAGCAAAAACAAAAGACATGGACCATTGTGTTTCTAGACTGCTTTTCCGAACAATGATTTATTCTCTTGAAAACTGGCCCATGTATCATGAGATTAAGTAGCTAGCTCTGTGACTTTTGCAGGTGGTCCAGGACTTTGAGCATGGCTGAAGCACTTTGCGAGCTTCAGTTGGAATTGCAACAACCATGTCGCACCGCAGCAATATCCAAACATGTCAATGGAACTGTTTCCTGCTTTGAAACAACTGAAACAGAAAAACTTATTCCAAAAACACCTGCAGGAAAAGAATATAAGAGGAAGAGCAGAAGTAGTAAATGTTCGAAGAAATTGGCTAACATACTTGAAGAGACTATACGCGTGGAAGAAATTGGAATGACCACAGATAATATTTCAGATGCCAAGGAGGACTTGGTTACAAAATGTGAATCATCGCAGGTCATTTCCAATGTGAATAAAGAGACTACTTGTTCTGTTAACAATCTTCAGCCTTTAAAAGGCATCGGTTTTTCTCCCATTAGAACAGGGAATTTCCCAACCCCAAGGGAATTAGCTAGCCTTGACGAGAAGTTTTTAGCAAAGCGCTGCAATCTTGGCTACCGAGCAGGTCGTGTAATAAAACTTGCTCAAGATGTGGTTGAAGGCAGAATTGAGCTGAGAGAACTCGAAAGTACTTCTGGTACGCTAAGCTTGTCTGACTATGAGAATTTGGCTGAGAAGCTGAAAGCAGTAAATGGATTTGGACCTTTTACCTGTGCTAATGTACTAATGTGCATGGGCTTTTACCATGTCATCCCAACAGATTCAGAAACTATCAGGCATTTGAAGCAGGTCTGGTATATCCGTTGCTTTTTACTCAATCTTTAACAATCTTGTTCGCATCTTGAAAAAATCATTGATGTTCATGTCTTGCGGTACAGGTTCATGCCAAAGGTTCAACCATTAAGACAGTACAAAATGATGTTGAAGTTATTTATGGAAAATATGCACCGTTCCAATTCCTGGCTTACTGGTATGCGATTGTGGTTATATCAAAATGAACTTGGATTTTTCTGCATTTAAGTTCTGGCAATAAACCTTTTTTATGCTAATGCTGGTTCAAACAGGTCTGAAATGTGGCATTTTTATGAAGAATGGTTTGGAAAGTCGAGTGAAATGCCTCGTTCTGACTATAAACTTATTACTGCTGCAAACATGAGGCCAAAGAAGAAAAAGAACCATAAGAGGATCAAATTGTGCGTGGAAAATATGCAACAGGACTCGGCTGGAGGAAGTGAGCCATGACTTATGGTGTTGACCTTTAGCTCACCTATTGAGGCCCAGGTGTTGTAGCTGCTTGCCGCTTTCTTTCTATTTTGTTCTGATAATGCGGTTAACCTGTACTTGCTAGCCTTAGGGGGCTCAGTATAAACCTAATCGGCTTATACACAATCTGCAAACCACGTATTTTGCACCGCTAATCCGCAATATAAGTGGGACACCTAGCTCGTAAGTAGAAAGCATAATCACAAATTTGCTTCCTGCGGGGATTAAACATGATACTAAGTGGATGTTATATATTCCCTTCTTTAACCAATTAGGCTACCACGCTGGTGTTTACATGTAAATATTTGCTGCTTCTTAACTAGAGTTCAAGACTCTTGCTAATTGCTATGTATCAATTCTCTTGTGATCAAGAGTCTGTTTTACAACATTAGATACATCTTAGGCATGGAAATATCAAATTTGTGTTGCAACTTGTTACATAGTACATATTACTCTAAACCTCTCTATAAACACTGATAAATCCAAGATTCCATGTCCCTGTTGTAGGACCCTGTTTCTAATAATCCTCAAAGAATGGAACGATCGAGTAGTTGACACGTATGCCAACTTCTTTTTGTGTGGTTTCATTAGCTTCCTATACTTCAAACAAACTACCAACTGTTGTGATAATTCCCAAAAAGATGAAAAAATAAAATAAAAATGACAACATTATTACTGACTATGGATCAATTGAACTGTTGTATCACTTTCATTTTATTTATTTATTTCTATTTTTTAAAGAAGGAATTTGTCTAGTGGAACAGTGGATAATGATAAAAACATCGCAATTCGAGTTAATTAAGAAGAGAGCGACTGGGGTGGCATACTGTAATGAATAGGTGGTTCGAAATTCCAATTGAGAAAGTGCTGGTTTTAACCACTTCTAAGATATCATGCCACCTGAATTGTTACAGAATCAATAATTTATATGATTCATAGTACAAGTTCTTATGTTTTGTGAATCTCTGCTACTTGGATGTCTCCATCTTATCTACTAGTAGATATGAAGCAACTCCTTAGGTACACATAAATTGGAGAAAAAGGTCCCATAATTTTTAGGCTTCACATTCAATTGTTATGGTTTCCACTCGTTTTCTACGGCCCTATTCACTTGAATTACGACATTTACATCTTCTCTGTCTCCAAGTCAAGACTCATCAATAATAGAAATTTAGCGCAAGAATAGAAATAAACTTGACCTCACGTAACAAATTCGTCCCATTGGATTTATACGTTTTATCTTAGGATGGCCGAAAAATGAAAAAATGTATAGAAACCAAGCCACCAATACAATAAAATTGTGCTTCATTGTGTATTTTAATACTCTCAACAGTCTAACTTTATTCACTCATTTTGTACAGTTGTGAAGTCAAGTGAAGCATGCTGCTACTTGATACCAAACTTTTTATTTATTTATTGGATTAAATACATAGTGAGGAATGAATGTCCTAAGCAGTTGAGCTTTTATGACATATTAAAAGGAAACTATCAGTAAAATAATGCACAGTTGCATTTTATGTTGCTCTGTTTATGATTATTACAGATGAAAAAGAACCTTAGTGGTCCAACAAATAATATGTGGCTTTGCTTTTTCAAAGATTTTCCAAGTTTCTTCATTTCATCTTGAATTTACCTGGTGAATGTGGACACATTGCTGGATTTTTTTCTTCTTAACTTTATTGTACAGTATATAAGTGCTTGCTTTATACTCCAAAATCATAGGACAAGGCCATTGAAACAACTTTATTTATCAGACCTAATGGAAGATCACTCAAAGAATGAACCTCTTCTGTTAAACAAAGCAGATTTCAATAATTATTATCCCAAGAAAAATTTATCTCTTTTGGTCTCATCAACTAAATGGATTCTCAAGGTGGCAATGTGGGTGATTTTCTTGTTATGGGTTACAGTTATATTTGTCTATCCTAGTAGTTTTGGGAATAATCTTTACGGAAAGTGGCGTGACGCTACGTCGAACACCGTGTATTGGAGAACAGGTTGGTTGATCATTACTAAATCTTCATTGTTCAGTTTAAACTTTGAGGATATTCAAAGTAGTATAAAGTAATCGATTTTTTACATTAATATTGTTGCAGGAAGCACATTTCTGCTGTTTAGTGCACCTATTCTCCTTATTACATTTCTTGGAGCAGCTTATCTTGCTCTCTGTGATGAAGATGAACTTCATCGGTATGTGAAATATTTGGCAAATGTTATTTTTACTGAGTTAGTGCCATTTTAGCTCTGTCTAAGAGAGTTATAACATTTTTTTATTGATATTGAAATTTAGAGGTAAGGCTTCAAGATATGCACGCTTTCGTTTGTGGACGTTCCCAGTTCTTGTGGACGGTCCATTCGGGGTTGTTTCAGCTGCGGAAATTATTGGGATTGTGGTTTTCGCGGTGTATATTATCTGGGCATTTTGTGCTGAGTCTCTGAGGAATGTTGAAGTTGCAGCCTTTTTTAATCTTCCTTCATGGGAGAATAGGTATGATTGTAGCTAGATGGTTATCTGCACGTACTTAAGAATGAGAAATTTATGTTGTTTCGTATTCGCTTAACTTGTAGTATGTGTTCCATCTCCATTGGAAGGGGAAGGAGTTGAGTTGTTCACAATAGAAAGTTTGATATTGAGAAAATAGTAGTTGAACTCAGTTGTCAAAACTCGAAACATTTATCTTTGAGTGAATCTCTGTGAATATATCTGCGTATGTAGTGTGGATGTTATTCTTGAGCGATTACCAAATTCCAATTTTAACTTAGAATTCTTTCAGTATTTTGTGGCTGCAACTCACGGGGCTGCGCTTAGGGTTGATTGGGTTGTTCTGCTTGGCCTTTTTGTTTCTGCCAGTTGCAAGGGGTTCAGTTCTTTTACGTCTAATAGATATCCCATTTGAGCATGTCACAAGATATCATGTTTGGTTGGGACATCTTACTATGATGATTTTTACTCTCCATGGTGTTTTCTATGTTATCGCATGGACAATGAATGGAACCCTTATTGAAAAGGTGAGTCCTCATACCATATCTCTATTTCTCTATATTTCAAATATTAAACTGTAAAGTGATGGTAAACTGATCATATGAATTGTTGATGTCAGCGTAGTTAGAAATGAAAAGGGTGTCTTAAACAACTTTAGAATCTTACTATCCAGTAAAAAGATGATGAAAGTGCTGAGATTTTCGTCTGTTGTTCTGGGCAGCTAACGGAGTGGACAAATTTCGGAATTGCAAATTTGCCAGGAGTGATCAGTCTCCTAGCTGGTCTACTGATGTGGGTTACATCACTTCCTGGAGTTCGGAGGAAAAACTTTGAGTTGTTTTTCTACACGCACCAACTATACATAGTTTTTGTTGTCTTCCTGGCCTTGCATGTTGGGGACTTCATTTTCTGCTTTGCTGCTGGGCCGATATTTCTTTTCATGCTAGATCGTTTCCTTAGATTCTGGCAGTCTCGAAAGACAGTTGATGTAGTTTCAGCAAGAACCTTCCCCTGTGGAACTGTGGAACTAGTTCTTTCAAAACCAGCAAGTAAATAAAGCTCCTTGCACTTTTTTCAGGATTTCTAATGCTTCTTTCGTTAAATTATCTGATTGTTTCTGCTTCTGAAATCGCAGATCTTCATTATAATGCACTTGGCTGGGTTTTTCTCCAAATCCGCGAGCTGTCTTGGCTTCAGTGGCATCCGTTCAGTGTGTCCTCTAGTCCTCTAGACGGAAAGAATCATCTTGCCATCCTCATTAAAGTTCTTGGAGATTGGACTGGGAAACTGGAGAAACGAATTTCAAGCATCTCCGAATCTGGCTCCAAAATTACAGCTTCTGTGGAAGGGCCTTATGGCCATGAATCAGCATACCACTTGTCGTACGTACTCTCATCATTCTGTTAACATGTCAAGTGTATAAGTTTTCCATTAGTCGTGTATGTGTTGATTTTTCCCCCTTCTTTCCCATTTAGGTACGAAAACCTTATATTAGTAGCAGGTGGCATTGGAATATCACCATTCCTAGCCATCCTGAGTGACGTTCTCCACCGTATCAATGATGGAAAGCCTTGTCTACCAAGAAATCTACTCATAGTATGGGCACTCAAAACATCAGATGAGCTTCCGCTTCTTCAGACTGTCGATATGGAGTCTATCTGTCCAAATTTCTCAGATAGACTAAACCTTGAAATTCAAACTTATGTTACTCGCGAATCAGAACCTCCACTGGTAAGGATACTACTCTTTTAATTCCTAGAAACATCATCACAGATCACAGTCTAATTAAGTTCAAGTTTTGATATCTTGTAGGAAGAAGGGAAAGCAATAATGCCTTTTAAACCAACTACTTTTCCAGCCTCAAAGAGACAAGGAATCTCCGTTTTGGTTGGAACTGGAAATATTGTATGGTCAGGGATATACATCATCGTATCCACACTCGGATTGGCAATTACGGTGGCTTTGGTAGATACCTACTATGTAAATGGTAATCAGTTTTCTTATTTGTGGTTTAAGGGGCTCTTGCTAATTGTGTGTATGGTGGTGAGTGTTGTCGTTTTCGGGGGCCTTGTAATTGGATCATGGCATCTATGGGAGGGAAAACCTTCTCTTCACGAATCTGAGGACATCAATGAATATGAAGCTGTACAGCAGGAGGAGCCGAAGATGCGTAAGAGTTCAGGCTTTGAACAATACATAAACACTGTTTTGTATGGTCAGAGACCGAACTTCAAAGGTACAACAGTCGTTCATAAAGATTCTAGCCTTAGCGTACGCACTGTGGCCATAAAATGTTCACCCGACTAAACTGTCCTTTTTGTTTGCAGGAATTTTCGAGTCCATGTCAGGCAGATTGGGAAATGTTGACATAGGCGTCATAGTTTGTGGACCTCCAACTCTTCAGACCAGCGTTGCTAAAGAGTGCAGGACACAGAATCTCAGCCGAAGAAGCAACGAGGCAATATTTCACTTCAACAGCCATAGTTTTGATCTGTAGCTGTGCATCTGCAGTGTATAGCATGAACTCTTATAAGCTCAAAATATGAGATGAGCTCTAGATGATGCCTATATCTTTGCTTATGCAGTAAATTGTGTAGATAATATAATAGTACTAGTATATATCAAATATGTAAGTTGTACTTTTATTCCATCAAATATCAATATAATGAAGTTTTACTTTTATTCCAACCATGAAATGTGTGTTAAAGTTCAACACAGTTGAAATAAAAAAAAAAAAAATCAGCCTTCAGTTAATCTGATTTCTTTGCAGTATTACATGCAAAGACTTCGATTTTCTATCCAGTTCGACTGAAATCGCCTTTCGTTGTGTTTATGTTCAAGTTCAACAAATACAATCTCACTTCACCTCTAGATATAGGCATATAACTGTATAAGTGTTCAGTTCCGAACTGTAATAACGTAACGTATGGTTTGTGTTGCAGTTGGCCCCTTCGTGCAATAATGGCTTTCTAGAGGAAGAAAACAAGGGATTGTGTGTATGTTCTCCCAAGACTGACGTTTCGAGCTAGCTGTAATTTTGTTTTCATTAAGGCTCTGCTGTCTTTTCTCTTTTCTGTGAATGCAACTGCTTAATGTTGATGACTTGATTCATTGGACTTATGCAAAAACACAAGAAAAAGTTATCTTCAATAAATTTGGCTTGCATTTTACTAGGCCTGGAAAATGAGACTTCACCCCTTCTTTTCACATGACCAGTGTGAGTTGCCTATGGCTATGATTCATGTGTCTGTGTTTTTGTTTTCACCGTCTTTATTCCGTGTTGTCTTTGTAACTGATCAATGTTGATTCGTTGGACTTTCGCTAACACGGGACACACAATGACTAAGCCATGCAATCAATTGCCTTGCTGACTTGCTTTTATCTAGTCTTGGAAGTTATAAGAAGTTTAAGACCAAACCTTTCTCACAGCCTGTTTATTGAATTTATTGCTTTAGGCCGATAATGAATGACATGTCAGGCCAAGAGCCTCTTCTGCTGAGAAAAAGTTATTCCAAGAAGAGACATCTTTTGGTTTCTTCAGCCAAATGGATACTCTGGGGAGCTATGTGGCTGGTATTCATTGCATGGATTGCTCTTATCTTCGTGTTTCCATCGTCGTTAGGGACTACTCTGTATCTCAAGTGGCGCCAAGCTACTGGAGCAACTCTGTTTGGAACCGCAGGTTACTGATAAATCACTCTAAATTCTGTTCTTTGCTTTCTTTTTTATGTTTTTCATTGGAGTATGAGAGTATCTTACCTTGAAATGCTTCGTTGCAGGAAGCTTGTTTCTGCTATTCGGTGCACCTATCTTGCTGATTGCGTTTCTTGGCATAGTATATCTTGTTCTCTGTGGAGAAGAGGAATTTCATGGGTATGTTATGAGCAACTGTTCAGAAACTTCGATATTATATCTGCTGCTTTAATTGTTCATTCGGTAGCATAGACCATAATACCATATGTTTTTTTTGTTCTGGATTTCAGAAATAAAACTTCAAGAAAGCCACGATTTCGCCTGTGGACATTTCCGGTCCTCGTGGAAGGACCTTTTGGAGTGGTATCTGCTGCAGAGATGATTGGTATCGTCGTTTTCGCTGCATATGTTGTCTGGGCAATCTGTGTCCAAACTGCAAAGAACTCTACTGATATTTCCAGGTTCTAGGCCTCACCCTTGTAAATGAAACATTTATTATGCTTGCCTACTTTGTTTAGCAATTCAGCTAAGTCAGGCAGATTTATTTCAGTGCTGAAATGCTGGAGCAGACAGGGCTTTATTTTGGGACCACTGGAATCTATTGCGTGGCCTTTTTGTTTCTGCCGGTTGCAAGGGGATCGGTTCTTCTACAGCTCATAGATATTCCATTCGAGCATGCAATACGGTATCACGTGTGGCTGGGACATCTTACGATGGCCATTTTTACTATCCATGGTCTTTTATATCTAATCGGATGGACAATGGAGGGGAAACTACTTCAACAAGTGAGTATCAGTAAACAAGCATCTGATTTGGCAATGTTTCGTTAGGCAATGTACGGTTCTTGCATTAGGCAATGTTCGAATACCTTGCATTGCCTAATCAACATTTTAGCAAACACTGTACGGTTCTTGATTAGGCAATGTTCGAATAC
>JAQRGC011860253.1:0-12106 GCA_028659135.1 Plantago lanceolata
CTTGCAAACACTAATTTTACAACTTCTATAACTTTCAAGTGAACTTATGCAAACACTAATCAAATTCTTCAATAAGTCACTTATTAAGCAATTATGTTTCAATTAAGCTGCATTTTAATTGATTTCCCCCCAATAAGTTGAGGAGTTTACGAACACTACTTTTACAACTTCCCTAACTTTTAAATAATTTTTTGCAAACACCCATCAAATTCATAAATAAATCGTGTTTTAGACTATATAAATTTGTGGATGAACTTTGACTGTCTACCACAAAGAGCTATACATGACATACGAAGCACCAACTATTGCGACAAAGTAATTTCAGTAGGCTGAATCGTATTACACGTGACACGTACCTAATGTCATTCATCACGTATCACATCGCATATTGAACTTTTACAAATCCAATACAATTTTTCACGTACAGTTAACATTAACGATGCGATTCTACATTTGCTCTCGCATTATCATCGTGGTTTTCACGTAACATTATCGTCCACATGTGCATCAAAGCCTGCTGGGCCAAACTAACCATGTCCAACACGGCATGAAGAACTTGACTCGGCCCTTTCCACAAGTCTCTAAACCCACAAATATTCCACAAGCTCCATTACCAATTCATCATCACAAAACCCCCCCAGGCCCCACCAATAAGACACACACGTGTACGTCACGCGCTCGCCGATTACCCCAATAAACGTCAGGAAAGAGAAAACACGAGTCCCTTCCGCGTGTTTACCTAAACAATAAACAACAATTTCCACCGGGGCCCACTCCGTTCTTCATCTCCTCCTCAAAAGTCCCATTTCAATTCAACTCCTCAAAATCCCCAATCTCTTTCTCTCTCTACCCCAACTCCTCACAATTCCAATGTCATCCATGCGCACGATACCCTCCCATGCTATCCTGCGCACTTTCCGATCACTCCTAAACCCTCCCTCTCCTTAGCCAGATCTCACCGGCAAACTACTCCTACTCTAAAATTGATCTAAAATTGCTTTAAAATTGCACAAACAATCATCTCATCGAAGCAAATCCAGCTCAAATTAGGTTTGTTACTGAGTTGAGCTGTAATTATTCAATTGAATTGTAGTTATATAACTAAATCGGCAGGAGCGGCGATGATGAACGGCGGCGGAGGGCAGCAGGTGCGGCTGCAGATGGCGGAGGAGCAGTATGTGAAGGCGAAGACGTCGGTGTGGTGGGACATAGAGAACTGCCAGGTTCCTAAGGTTTGTGATCCGCACACCATAGCTCAGAACATCAGCTCCGCCTTGACTAAGGTCAACTACTGTGGTCCGGTGTCGATTTCTGCTTATGGTGACACTACGAGGATTTCTCCTTCCGTTCAGCATGCTCTTAATAGCACTGGCATAGCCCTTAACCATGTTCCTGCTGGTAATTTCCTTTTTAGCTTTTTGTTTATGTTAGATCATGTTTGGTTGAGAATTTGGTAGCTGACTGTGTGGTTAAACCACTGTAGAATCTGTTAATGATGAACTGAAGCAGTAGTTTGAACAATTGAAATAGTCTCCGATTGTGTTGAATCGGAGTTGATTAGAGCTAGAGTGGGTAAATGTATTGATTTTGTACATGTTTAAGTATCTGGATCTGATCTGTCTGGTTTTGTTCTTAGAAAGTTCAGTATGACTGTAAATTCAGGATTATGTAATATATGTATGATAACTTGTAGATACAGATTGCTTTCCGTGATTATGTGGTTTCTGTGGAAGGTATTGGTATATTCGTTGAAAAACAAAGAAAAAGAAATGGAAGCTTTATTTTGGATAACTTGGTTTGCGTCGGGTTACGGAGAATCTTATCGCAGCCGTCTCCAAATAGAATTCAATTCGTTAGGTCTGTTAAGTATTAACTATTTGTCCTATCATACATATCATTCCCCTAAAATATATTCTATGTTAGCTTGTAGAGGTTAGATCATCGCAGCTGACTGAGTTTCATCTATTCACTAGTACATGCTTACGTGATTATGATGTAAATGGCATTGTGAAAAATCTGTCTGCTTTGCGACTATTATTAGATATATACTATGTAAACATTGTCTCAAGTTCATTATCTCTACGGCTCAGACTATTCATCATGTGTATTGTATTTTGTTATTTACGAAATGACCAAACATAATGGGTTTTCTTAAACATGATCAGGCGTGAAAGATGCCAGTGACAAGAAGATTCTGGTGGATATGTTATTCTGGGCTGTTGACAATCCCGCACCTGCCAATTATTTATTGATATCTGGAGACCGAGATTTCTCAAATGCTCTCCATCAGTTGCGCATGCGTAGATATAATATCCTCTTGGCTCAACCACAAAAAGCTTCTGCGCCGCTTATTGCTGCTGCTAAGAGTGTATGGCTCTGGACTAATCTGTCAGCTGGAGGAATGCCGCTTACAAATGGAGAATCTGTCCAACTATTAAATAATAGCTCTGGGCATTTAGCAAGCTCCGAATCGTTACCTACCGACCCAATTCAAGTAAACCAACCTGGTGATTACTTCCAAGAAAATCACCAATCCGGAACTCACAAATTTAGCATGGGAAGAGGAGCTGATGTAAAGCATAAAGGGAAACCAATTCGTAAAACTTTCAGTCAACCTAGTACACCTAAAACCTCGAATGGTGTGGTTGGATCTGAATACTCTAACAATGCCAACTTCCATCAAATGGCATATGGTCATTCTAGGCAGGTCAGTGATCCTCAGGACTTATCTAGCACTTATAATCCGACACTTGCCAATAGTGGATCAGGATCCATTTCGTATCCAATTAATCATGATTCTTCTTGGAGCAACGGTAGTCAGCCTCTTGGCCCTCATCAGAATCCCTATGGTCAGCCCATAAGGCCTAATGGCTATGCTGAACCTGGATTAATGCCTGTTAGCTCATTGCCGCCTAACCAGCATTGGCGTCCTCCATACAGACCCAATGGACCAAGTTCGACTTCAGCTCCTCCAACTTATCTACCCGATGTTGGCACTTTAAACATTTCTGACTATCCTAGGAATGATCACAATTCTCTTGCTCCCCAATCACGAAATGGTGGGGAGAGAAGACCAAATTCTGCTGATTCTATGAACCGTCATAACTCGAACAGTCCCCAGAAAGGATATAATGGTCAAAAGAGATCTTCCTTCCAACAAGAACAACAGACTACCAGGTACCCGCCTGGTAATCAAGAAAATCCATCACTATCTTCTCAGCCAGGAAACACGACTGTGCCTGTCAACGGGGTGTGGGGAACACCAGGATGTCCAAAGCCTCCTGAATATGTACAAGGTCTTATTGGAATCATTCTACTTGCTTTAAACAACCTTAAAAATGAGAAGATTGTTCCAACTGAGGAAAATATTGTTGATTGCATAAAATATGGAGATGTCCAGCATCGTAATACTGATGTTAAGAAAGCTTTGGCGTGCGCTATTGAGCAACAGTTTGTTGTAAAACAGCAGCTAGGTTCGCTGCAGATGTATGTTGGGAAAAATGAGAAACTATGGCAATGCGTGAACCCTATGGCTGGTAATTTGAAACATTACCCTAAATCAACATGGGATGAAATTCAGAAATATCTTTCATCTGCGGCTGGACGAAAGGCAATGCTTGAAGCCCAATGCAGGTAATCAGTACTGCCCAATGCATCAATTCTCATCTGTTTTAATAGACCAATCCTTCCATCAATTTTAGTCAATATTGCATTCACAGTTATTACTGGATAAGTCATGTTTTGTTCTCATTTAATGTGTAGGTATGAGGCAGCAACAATTATAAAAAAGACGTGCTTAAAGGAGCTTGCTTTGGGTGAGATACTACAGGTTTTGCATATGGTAATTAACATGAAAAAATGGCTTATATGCAATTATCAATCGGGATGGCAACCCGTTAAGGTTGTACTTGCAGTTGTAGATGCCAACCCTGTAGATGCCAACTCTGATTCAGGGTTGGCAGCTGCTTCTTAATCTCAAAGTTGAGTGTTTACTAGAGGGAAGAGGGGTGGTGTTTGGGTACGTTTTGAAGTAAATGGTTACTTGGTGACTCACTCTTCCCTCAGAAGTATAGGCTGCATAAGAAGTAGCCTGGGTTTATACAATTGTTGGATTTACTTTCATGTTGTAGTGCATTTTAAGGAATTGAGAAGCTCTCAGACACCAAACAGGAATGTTTAGCAGTTGGTTGTTGTACGATCTTTAGTTGATACTTTGAGTTACATGAGTTCAATGAGATTTGTGCCATGAAGGATTATTTGTGCTGGGTTCATGACGGAATATTGGTTTCTCAGCATAATTTTGGAGAACCATTTTGGGGAATCAGAGTTTGCTTCAGATAGATGTTTTGACAGTCACGGTAACTTTTCAAAGAAGTATGTTGCAGGTAATTTTAGTTGCCTATGGATATTTGGATCATTAATTGTTGAAGCAAAAAGGAGACGAGACAATTTAAGAAGTATGTTATGGGAATATTTAGCTGCTGCCAATGAGTCACCAAGATTACTATCAAATGAAGTAACAATGGGGCCAAAATATGTCTGATCAGCAAGAAACATATGAGTTCTGGTATTTCTTTTGGCTGGTAGGTTGCAGCTCATTGATGTATTTTGGTTGATGTAAACTATGGTTCAAGCTTTGGAAATGAATTGGTCCAAAGTGAAACGAAGATAGGAGTATTAAAGAGAGATGAAATACATGACTTTGGATAGCTGCAACTAAGCTGTCTGGAAAAGTGATAAACCTTGTTGGAGGCAGCAAGTTGGTGAGGGGTACGGTATGTTCTTTTTGCAGTAAACCAAATCATCTCAAGGTTCTTCTGTTAGACACTTTGCCTCTTTGATGTGCCGCCCAAAGTTTTGGCTCTCTCTGCAATCCAAGGATGAAACTATGAGGTGAAAAGTAAACTTTATTTTCGAGTTGTGTAAATTAGACCTGTGTATTCGGCTATATTATGTTTGTATCAAACTGTTTTAAGCTGTTCCATCACTCCCATGTACTGTGAAGCCATGTGTAGAGTGTTTTTTTAACCTTTGAAGCTCATGGTGAGCTGGACTATGTTGCTAATTCAGTTGTAGAAAGTTTTATTAAGCCGAGTTCTTTGTTTTCATAGCTGGATGACAGAGAGAATTGCTTTAAGCATTATTGCATGAATAGGGACATCTTTACGGATGCCTGTTTTGGTTAAGATCCATGCCTGCCGTTAGAGCGAATGATCTTACATTGCAGGTTGCTCGTTCTAAATTAGCTTTTCTTTCAACGTCGTCATTGTCACTTTAGAGTTCCGGGAAACTTTAAATAGCAACGTACTACTGGAGTAAAATGTAACCAGAGTCCTGGAATATATACATAGTATATTCTAGTTAATCACACACGCAAGTGTTAAAAAATCGTACGATGCAATATATGAAAAGTTCTCTTTATAATATACCCACGCAACCTCAAACGAGATGTCAATAAAAATGTCTCCAGCAACATAGTTTACTGTATTGGGCAAGACTATTGATGATTCAACAGCCTGAACCATCCAATTGCTACTTCTATAACACAAGGGTATACAAGAATCACTAATTATGTTGTTGCTCGTGTTTGCAGGAATATAATGCCGGCACTGGCATCTTATTACTCAAGTAGAGTTGCAGATCTTTTAGTGAAACATTGAAGAACATCTTGTGAACGTCCACCACATTTAGATGCTCCGAACCCGCCAAATGTGTCCTCTAGACGCTCACGTCATTTAGATACTCCGACCCCGCCAAATGTATCCACTAGATTTTCTTGACGTAAAAATTCTTTACCCTTCCTGGTTGCAAAATGTTGTAAATATGCATAGTGAAAATGAGACGTTGTGACACCGTGTGATAACATTGTTAAGATCCCTTATTTATATAACACTTTTCAAATTGAATTACTCACCTTATTTACCTTTAGTTACAAAATCGAAACTAAGCTTACCCTTTCATATTGGTGGTACTCATTTATCTTTCAAAATTATCTACGTATTGTTTTTCAAAATTATTGGTACGAACGTACTCAAACCGTTTTAAAATTAAATGTAAATAAATTATAAAAAAGTGGAGTTTTTCACACTCATCACTTTTCAGTTTTCATTCTATACAATCATATCAATCTCCAGCTCAGGCTACTGATTCCTCAAAATCAAATCCAGAAAAACCCAAACCCTCGCCGCAACATTTCAATGGCTTCTGTAAGTCCCTCATCTCTCCACTATTCTTCTTACAGTCCTAAATCTCTCTACACCTCTCTCAATTTGTAAAGCTTTCATCTTGGGCACTCCAGCACCTGCAATGGCCGTAAAGCTTTCATCTTGGACGCTTTCCAAGCGAATATCCATGTGGGTTTCTCTAAACTCTCGTCTTTCTTCAAGTTCTTGCGCAATCAAAGTCTCATCAATCCCGGAAAGTGATGAGAACCCATCTAATTTAGTCGATTTTGAAGCAAAGGTTCAATTTTTAAAGAACCAGCTTCACCCAGACAGGTTAGTTTCTGTATTGGATAAAACACCTGATTTGGACTCTTCGGTTAAAATATTCAAATGGGCTTCATCCCAAAATAGATTTAGGCACACTGCAGATACTTATTGTATGTTGATTTTGAAGTTGGGAATGGCTGGTTATGTGGATGAAGTTGAGGGGCTTTGTAAAGAGATGCTGAGGGAGAAGTGTCCGGGTTTACAGAGGGCTATGTTAGATTTGTTCGATTCCTTCGTGTGTAATCGTAGGCTCGATGAGGCGTTGAGGGTTCTTGGTGTAATGAACTTGACTAGTTTTAGGCCTTCCATTGATGTTTTCAATGGATTGATGGGTGTGCTTGTGGAAGGACGGCGAGATATTAAGGATGTGGTGTTTGTTTATAAGGAGATGGTGAAAGGGGGAGTTCTCCCGAGTATTGATACGTTGAATCTGTTGATGGAGAGTTTGTTTGAAGCTGGTAGAGTTGATGCGGCGGTGGATCAGTATAAGAGAATTGGCAAGAAAGGATGTGTACCGAATAGTAGGACGTTTGAGGTAATTGTGAGTGGCCTTTGTGCTAGGGGAAGGGTAGAAGAATCGATTTTTGTTTTGAACGAAGTGTTTCAATCCGAGTGTGTGCTTGATTCTAGTTTCTATTGTTGTGTGATTCCTGTATTCTGCAAGTTGATGAATCTTGAGATGAGTAAGAGATTGTTTAAGATGATGAGAGCTTGTCATATTGAACCAGATTCTGCTACTTATGGGGCAATGATTAGTTGTTTGTGTGAACATCGATTTGTCGATGAAGCACTTGAACTTCATGAGGAGATGATAATTAGTGGCTCATTGCCTGAGCCTCAAGTGAACCTTGATTTGGTAAAGGGATTATGTAAACTAGAAAGATTTCAGGATGCCAGAAACTTCTTGGAGGAGGAGAGTGTGACAGATTCTTCTTCCTATAACGTGGTTCTTGAATCATATTGTGACACTGGCAACCTTGGCATGGCAAAGCAATTGTTTGATGAGATGTTCGAGAGGGGGATACTTGATGTTTGTTCTTGGAATGTCCTCATAAGGTTCTTCTGTGAGAACTCATTGATAAACAAAGCATCTGCGTATCTTGGTAGAATGGTTAGAATGTCTTTTATTCCCAATGCTACCACATACTCTGCTCTTATTCTTGGCAACTGCAGAATGGGGAAAATTGACCGTGCTTTGGAGTTGTTTTCCCGCATTAAATCCAACTTTTGGATTTTGGATCATGCCTCTTATGCTGAACTTGTTGATTCTGTTTGTCGGCTGGGAAAACCTCAAGATGCTGTTGAAGTGTTCCACTATATGTCAAGCCAGGATTGTCCTCTACAAGCAACCACATTCAATTTATTAATCGAGAAACTCTCTGGAAATGGAGAAGTTATGAAAGCTATGGGGCTAATATCATTGTCTCACCACACTGGTACAGTATCTTCTAGTGCTACGTACAATAGTATTTTGCGAGGTTTATACTGTTCAGGCATGCAACGTAGTCTTTGGGTGATCGTTTCACAAATGATAATAACTGGATGTGCTTTTGACGTGGAAACCTACTGCATCCTCATTCGAAGCACAGCTGCCCTGAATCGCGTAGAACAGAGCATCTCTCTTTTGAAATTTATGCTCACCAACGATTTAACACCTGATTCAGAAACATTAGTTTGCTTGTTGTCTTGCTTGGCGAAGCATTCCCAAGTATACATGATCCTGTCTTCAGTGGATAAACTTGTCTCTAAGTATGAACTTCTTGATCCGATGGTGCATAACATGCTGATCACCAGCCTCTGGAGAGAGGGATACAAAACTGAGGCACGGCGCTTATTGGATCTAATGTTGGAAAAGGGTGGGGTTCCAGATGCTTCTACACATGCACTACTGATGGGTTCTCCAGAAATGGAAAGCAGAATATCTTCTCACAAAGATTTTGACACATGTGATAGTGTCAGTAGTATACTTGCTGAAGGCCTAGAAGAAGTATGATGTCTCAGTATCCGTTAATCGATAAGGATCCTCCAAATTAAGAAACTTCTATGTGCTTGTCTGATGCAAACACTGAAGTCAAGTTACAATTCTTGAGAGCAGGCTCCAGAATTGAAATCATGTGGCCTATGCGAGACGCATGGCCATGGAGATTAGCGAAGGATGCACTGAAGCAGTTTAGTGAGGCAGACAGGTATGGCTTATCTCCTTTGTCTGTTTTGCGTTTTGAGTTTATATTGCAAATTGCTTTGTGTCAAATATCATCATGTGGTAATCATTAAAGGTATGTTTCACTTGTTGATCTGAGTTTTACTTCTCTCCTAGGATGTACTGCCTGGATTCGATTCTTGTACTCGGTTGAAGACCAGAAAGAAAGATTGATGCTGTATTACTTAAACTGGACCAAGAATGTTGTCATGGTGCTGCCAATGCCCTGTATGAGTGACGTATAGCTGGAGTGCATGCATGTGTACCTAAATCTTCATTCAGCCTTTTCGGATTTCACTTGAATCTTTCACACTGCAGACGCAAGCTCCCAGATAACGAGTTCTGCATACGTCATGGAGAAGATGATAGAAAACTTATGAAAGGAGGAAGCTAAGAGAACAAGATGATGATTCTTGTTGGATGGTCAAGTTTTTGAGGCTCGGATCGGAAGCGTATCAAAGTAAAAGTAGAGTTAATGATTGACTTCCTATGTACAATTGCATACTTATGCGGCTGATGTCAGCTCCTTTGTTTTCCTTGTACCCCTTGCATGAAAGTTGATTGGAGTAATCTACTCTAGAAATAAATGGAGATGAATGTGACTTCTTGTTGTCATAGATAGGTGCCAGATTATGACATTCGGAGTGGATTCCCCAGCTAAACAAGTATGTGTGATTGCAAATTTGAGAGAAAAATCTAATGCATTAGGAACTCACTGTGTAGGGGAATTTTCAAAGGAAAATATAATGCAATAACAGAATATCATATGTCAGATGCTCAGAATTAAGATATTTTGTCTTAAACTAAATATGTCTGATCTGTGTTAATTCAGCCAAGACAAACAAATTTATGAAAAATGGTCTAGGTAGGTTAATCCAGGGACTTGATCGACTTTTACATCTATTGCTGAAAAGAAAACGAGAATCCATGCGTTAGAAGAGGGAAATTCTTACGTGGACCAAGTCTACGCACACTAACATGCATGGCAGCATGGGTGACACAATCATATCCACTAAGAATGTAAAATTTGTCATGAACCAGGCCTAATGTAGAATTTTCTGTTGGAAGAAACAGAGCATACCACTAGGCACTAACCTCCTTAATTGTTGCTGCTTGGCCCAAATAAGAAAAACAAAGTCGTAGGAAACAGAGCTTGTTTTTTATACCAGCAAAAATAGCTGTCAATCTGCTAAGCACATTGAGGAAAGGGTGCAATTTTGGCTCTCACCAAATAATCCACAAAAACCATCAAACTTTTTTGACAGATGATAAGCTATCACGTATTATGGCATATAATCTATAAGCATTACTCGATGCACCAACAGAGCTATAGAATGAAGATTCTACTATATAACCCATGTCAACATTACAGCTACACAGAAAACTGTACAGAAACCCGCATGAACCTTTAAAAAGAAGCTTTAGTGCCCTATGCTACCAACTACTATAATCACAGATACGTACAATGAACACGTGAACTCATATGATGCGCAGAACACACAAGCAAACCTGCTCTTATGAAGTCCATGTGCATATAAAATGAACAAAGACATACAGGACTCACAGTCAGGCTGCATGTGCAGTGTCATTACTTCAACGTAAAAAATCCGACCTAAGAAGCCATAAACACTATCACCTACCAGCTCAACTATACTACGATGATCAGATAACAACTATACTACGATGATCAGATAACTACGATGATCAGCTCTCAACTATATAACAACTGCAATGATCAGCAAAACAGCAAACATTATAATCACAACACAAAACCAGAGACAATGGCAGCAAACATAATAATCAGATAAAAAACCAGAGACAAAGCTGAGTCGGTATTGCCAAACATTCAACCAATAAAAGACTATATCAAGTTCAAAAGATCTTTACAAAAGAGCCAAGAATGATAAACCTGACAAAATAATGGACTCACTACGAAAGAAAATACTACATATTCGGAAAATTCTGTGATAAGTTGCATGATTTATCACCATTTTGTTGTGAGTCCTTTAGACATAGGCCTTTAAGGAAGTCCAAACACTATAAAACAGAACAAATACCACAGATGAACATGAACAGAAAGGTTTCAACGATTTCGATACCAGCTCTGATTCCAACATTACCACCATACTCATAGCATCGAAAAACCATCCAACAAAGCCAGCCAGCCAACCTAGTGCATCCCATTAGCACGCGGTTCTTCACCATTCTCCAACCGGCCTGCCCTGATATCCTCCGGCATCACCATACCATTCTCCGCATCATCCTCTCCAACCGCAACCACTCCATGATCATTCACTCCAACACCACTATCATCCACATCTACATCAACATCAATATCAACATCCATGTCCATATCCATCATCATGACATCATCGTCGTCGTCCTCATCATCCACATTGCCTCCAAACTCCACATGTCCAGCAGCACCCATCTGATTCCCCCCATTCATCATCACATGATTCGAATTCCCCGCAACCGAAGACGGACCAGCACCATTACTCACCACACCACCATTTCCATTCACAGTATACACAAAGCCCCCATTGATCGCCCTCCGCGCCGCCTCCTCCATCTTCCTCGCCCTCTCCTTGTCCACCAACTCCCTCACACGCTCCAGCGCCTCCCTCGCCCTCTTCCTCGCATTCGCCGCCTCCCTCGCCTTCCTCTCCGCATCCGCCTTCGCCGACGCCGCAGCCTTAGTCATCGTATACGCAGCAATCTTAGCAGCCGCCAGCAGCTTCCTCGCCGCATCCCTATCCATCACACGCCACTCCTCGCTGCTGCTGATGTCAACATTATCCTCCCCCGGTGGCTTCAGCTGGAAAAGCGGGGCGCTAGGGTTAACACACATAGGGCAATGGTAAGGCGTCGGATGAGACGGAACGCAGATGGAGTGAGAGGTGGAGTAGCACTTGGCGCAGAGGACCATCGAGTCGTTCGGCGGATTCGGCGGGTAGACCTGGAAGCAGGTAGGGCAGAACGATTGGGTGTTGAATCGGAGGACACAATTCGTGCAGAGGCGGCGGAAGACTCCACGGTGGCGGACGTGGTGGAGCAGCCGCCGCTCCTCCGAGCCGCAATTGACGCACTTAGTCGGCGGCGGAGCGACGGCGGTGGGATGGTCGGAATTGATCTGCATTGAGGCGGAGGTGGAGGGATATATGAATTTGATATCTGAATCTGAGAATCTGAGGAACTGAGGAGCAATTCGGAATCGGAATTGGTTGGGATGGTGACCGGAAAATTTTCTGGCTAGGGTTTATTAGCTAGGGTTTCATGAAGAAGGAGGACATATTTTTGGAGATGGACTCTTGGTGAGTGAAAGGAGGATCAGTGACTGTAATATAAATGGAATTAATTTTGACTTGAAAATATATTTTATTACAGTAATAAGTATTTCTTTCTTTTAAATTTT
>JAQRGC011860336.1:0-11039 GCA_028659135.1 Plantago lanceolata
TCTCTCTTCTATCCACTGTAGCCATTAGAAAACCGAGACCTTGTTTGTGTTTGTTGGGGCATTGCCTTTGATTTTATATTCTGTTTGTTTGTGGCATTGGCCTTTATTCTGATTTTTTGCTTGTTCGGGGCGTAGCCTTTGTGATGATTTTCTGCTTGTTTGGGGCGTAGCCTTTTTTATTTGACTGTTGGTTGTGAAATAGCATGATGGTGTTTTGATTTGTGAGCATGACTGATTTCTGGTTGTTATGATCGCCATGTTGCTGTTTTGAATCTTGAACTTGAACCGAAACTGAATTCTGGACTGTTTTGTGACTTTTGAGACCTAGGGGTATTTTGGTAATTTCACTCGGATCTAGACTGTTGACCGTATGTGACTCGTATGCTGATTTGTGACCTTGGGTTGTTGTTTGTGACACCCTCTAGGACACCCTTTCCCTTATTCTTCTTTTAGTTATATTCTTGAGTCTTGTTTACGCTAGGTGGTGACACATGGTTTATTTCTAGGTTGAGTCACTGTTGCTTCATAGTTGCTTTTCACCGTGCTAAGTTCATCCCTTTGTCAAGGTGAGAGGTGAGTGTTCACCGAAACTATATCTATTTTTCAACTGTAAGGAAGGTTATCACTATGCATTATATATTAGCTAATAGATAGGTTGCTTCCGCTATATATGTGTTTTGCCCTAAGTATGGCATGCATTTGACACCGCACTTATGCATTTGTTTCTAAATCATTTGTGAACTGCTTACACTGTTTTTGAACCGTTGGAAAATCTTTTGATATGTTTTTGAAATGTTTTGGAAATGTTTTTGAACCGTTACCGAATGGATACCGAATTGTTACCGAATGGATACCGAATTGTTTCCGATACCGTACCGTTTCAATTGACCGCTCGATTAAGTTAGACTGTTATGTAGGTTTGGATAGTGATGGCTATCGAGATATGTAATGGCTAGCTTAGTCTAATCCCAACTAGATGCGGTGCAAGGTCTGAGTTTGGGTCGTAGAGGCATACCACCCTCGAATGTACACGAGGTACCGATCGCCTGGAGTTGATCTCTATAGGGGGAGTTATAAGGGTTACCGGGAGTAGGAGCAATAAGGGGGGCTGCACCAAAGTTACCGTATCCGATACCGTTTACTTTTACCAAACTACTTATCATCTTTTCAAAGATTATTGCATGAGCATCATTGTTTTAAAATAAAGTTTTCTGCTTTACTATTTTACCGTTATCATATTACATTGATGCACCGAACACCACTGAGATCCTTTATCTCACACTCTTTTTGTTTTCCACCTTCCTTGTAGGTGACCAAGCTTAAGATGTCCAGCGACAGAGTGGGGTTTGAGGGGTTCCACTTGGGATTTTTGTTATGTTTTCGAATAAGTGCTAGAACTTTTACAAGCATTTTTACTACTGTTCTTTCTATTATTTGCAAATGTTGGATTTAAAAACCCCTTGTTTTATTTATTGCATATTTTGAGGATTTAAAACCATTTATTGTTATTAAATTGTCTTTCAAAATTAGTCTAGATTTTCCGCTACCGTTACATATCCTTTTGGAGATTAAGAAAGTTTCTATTCAGACTGACTTAATTATTCTTCTTTCTTCTTTTAACAGGACGGATACAACCACAATCCAGCAAAAGACCATTTTTGAGGAAGTGAGGAACCTTTTGATCCATTTTGAGGAGGTCAAGATGGAGTTTGTGTATAGAGAAGTCAATGGAGCCACCGATGCACTTGCTATGTGAATCGTTACATTTTGTGTGGGATGTTTGCCCATATTGGCTAAAGACATTTATCTGATTCTGCTTTTATGTTCAAAGACTGTTTTATTTCCGTTTCGCACTTTGTTGTAACATTTGGTATGTACTCGTTTATTTAGTTAACTAGACTTGGAACACCGCGCTAACCGTGATGCCCATTTAAATACACATTACAAATTTTGTATTGATCAAATTAACAATTAAAATAAATAAAAGCATTCGAATTCCAAGAACATAGTATAATTTATTCGTTGAAACTTGAAACACAACAATTAAAGTCTACTTTTTAATGCTGCCCCTTATCTAAATAAGCCACTCATCGTGCTTACAGAATAATGACAACCATGCATTGAATGTAGAAGATAGAAAGACAGAATTGCAATGATAAGGGAAGTATCAAATGTTTGAATGCGTTGTGACAAAACGAATTTCACTCTCCTATTTATAGTACATCTCAACGGGTTTAATGAAAGTATGCAAATCATTTACGATGGTTATCATGAATAGTTATAAAAAGTTATAAACTTCTAGAAAGCAACCAATACTTAAAAGATACAATTGAATTGAAGTGACACAACCATTGAAACTTTTTCAGAAAAAAAAACAAATTATATGTAGGGGGCACAATCCGGACCACAAATAAGGGACTTATTATATTGTATTAATAATGAATTTCCCCTTTCGAAAAAATAAAATAAAATGTAGATTCATATTACACTTTTTACTGTTAGGAAGTTAAAATACTGCATTCACCATTCTCATAGACCGAGACAAAGATTTACAAATAAAGTTGAACACGTTATTGGACCTGCTTCCTGATTAGTCAATGCCAAGCTAATCGACAAAAACGCTAACTGAAGTAGTTGAATTTAATAATAATAGAAACATACCGGAATATCCGAGGAGACATATCCAATGCGTTCACGTTTTTGAAACGTTTTTTCAGGAACTTCGGACCATTTGCACGTATCCGTGTTTCCTAGCACTTAACCCTTCTTACGAATAAATTCAGGAATTGAAACCCAATCACAACTATAATAATCATCTTAATAATCCATCCATATATATAATCACTAAGTAAAGGAAATAAAAGTAAATGCAAAATATTATAGTTGAAGAAATGCAATTCCCAGATTCTCTTTTATTGGCTTTGACCCTTATTATTTCCCTTTCTTGTCTAAAAAAGAAAAAGGGAAAAAAGTAAGAATTTGTTAATGGTATTTTTGCAAGAATACCAAACAACATTCTCATCGAAACAGTTACGGGAATAATAATTTACGGATTATTAAAATAAATTATTAAACTATTTATTTATTAAACAAAAATTTACAAAGTATACTTGTGTGTGATTTTGTTGCTGAAAGTGAGAGAGAGTCTCTCGCCGTCAATCGATCTTGACTGTACAACTCTGTTTCACTCACTCACAAACAAACAAACAAACAAGCTGCACCGCTCTTGCTTGCATACATACATGCTGCAAATGGGTACTGTTATAATTCACTTTGATTTGTGTTGCATTGATTGTTAGAATTAACTGTGTTGTAAATTGTTATCTTTCTGTAATTGCACACATTTCTTGATTAACAGAAGAAGCATCTTGATGTGTTTATGTTCTTGATTTGGGTGTGGAGATATAATAATCTTGTTGGGTGGGTGGGTCGATTTTGATTGAATTTTCTGAGGTGGGTTTTTGATTTTGATGGGAGTTTTTATCTTATGTTATTTTTAGGCTGGTTGGTGTTTCTCAATTCTGATTGGAGTTTTTGAGCCTTTAGGAAAGAAAAAAAAAAAAACTTTTGGCTGGTTGCTGGAAAAGAGTGTACTTGATTGATTAGATCAACATTTTGATTCTTTTGCTAAAATTGCCAGTTGTGGTGATTTTGGTAGAGGGTGCGTATTTTTTGTGTTTTAGTCTTTTAGGTTAGGATCAGGGATTAGGGGGATTATCAATTATGGGTTGTGTGTGTGGGAAAGAGTCTGGTTATGACAGTGATGCGAGCTTGAGTCGGAGAGGATTGTCGAGGAAGAATTCTGAGTTACGAGCAGTTGGTTTGAAGTGGGAGGGGAGTGTTGCGCTGGGGGATTCGGGAAATGGTGATGTGAGGACTGGGTTGATTGATAAGAAAGTTCATGGGTCGAGAAAGGTGAGAGATGATTTCCGTGAGAAGGAAAGGGGGGCTTGTGAGGTGGTGGGTAATCTTCGGGAAATTGGAGTTGTTCCTAGAGCTGTGGAAGCGGAACAGGTTGCTGCAGGATGGCCGTCTTGGATTGTTGCTGTTGCAGGAGAAGCCATCAGAGGATGGATTCCGCGCAAAGCTGATACTTTTGAAAAACTCGAAAAGGTATATTTTGGTCATGCCTTTTTGAATTGTTGTCTTAATGATGCTTTTCATCCTTGTGGTTCTAACGTTATTGTACTCTAATGTTTTTACTTCCGCAGATTGGTCAAGGAACTTATAGCAGCGTCTATATGGGTCGTGATCTCCTGAATAAAAAGATTGTTGCTTTGAAGAAAGTAAGATTTGATAGTATGGATCCTGAAAGTGTCAAATTTATGGCTAGGGAGATTGTCATCTTACGGAGACTTGATCATCCAAATGTTATTAAACTGGAAGCCTTGGTCACTTCAAGATCTTCTTCCAGTTTATATCTCGTGTTTGAATACATGGAACATGATCTCACAGGACTTGCAGCACTTCCTGGAGCCAAATTTACAGAACCACAGGTGTTTACACGAGACTTCTAACAGTTGCCATTTAGTTTTATTTGCTTAAATATTTTTATTTATTTATTAATTTCATTTCTTTTCCACATTCAGCTGAAATGTTACATGCAGCAGCTACTGAAAGGGCTTGAATATTGTCATAATAACGGTGTGCTCCACCGAGATATCAAGGGTTCAAATCTTTTAATTGATAATAATGGCATGCTGAAGATTGCAGATTTTGGGTTAGCAAGTTACTTTGATAATCGACAAAGAATACCCCTGACTAGCCGTGTTGTGACTCTGTGGTATCGGCCACCTGAGCTTTTGCTAGGTGCAACTCACTATGGAGTAGCAGTAGATTTGTGGAGCGCTGGGTGCATACTTGGAGAACTGTATACTGGCAAGCCCATCATGCCGGGTAGAACAGAGGTATTCTATTTGAGTAGATAGTCTTTTGATGCAAACTGTAGATAAAATTCGTTATCATTCTTTTTCTTGCATAATTTTAGCATTACGTAAAAGCTGACTTGTTAGTAACAGAATTTTATTGGGATCAAGAAGTAAATAGAGAGCTATTTATTACTTCATCTGTTGTTAGTGTTGCCACCATAGTGCGCTATATCATATTGATAATACAGCGAATTTATTTGTTCGACTTCATGCCCTTTGTTGGATCCACGTTTCAAATTTCACGCGTAGATGAGTATCGGTTAATTTTAGTCAGTGTGTTCTGGACTTTCTCAAAGACGTTACAGAGATTTTTCATAAATAATAATGGAAAGTATATAACTAACAATATAGATCCAGTGAATATAATAGTGCAGAGAATTCTTTTGTTTCTAGACTTATATCAACTAAAATAATCGGACTGTGAGAAAGGAACCTGGCTTCTTATTCTTTCACCTCATATATGCCAGTGTATTCATTTATTTGTGTAACGAGTAACGTCTATATGGGTTCTTCTTGGGTAAAATAAATGCTTGAATTATTACCTCAGTATATTCATGTCTTGCGTTATTTGTATTTTGCGTTCCAGGTTGAGCAGTTGCATAAGATATTCAAACTTTGTGGTTCTCCCTCAGAGGATTATTGGAGAAAATCAAAATTACCTCATTCGACAGTTTTTAAACCTGTTCAGCCCTATAGAAAGAGAATTGCTGAAACCTTTAAGGATCTTCCTGATGTTACAGTAAAGCTCATGGAGATGTTACTCTCTGTTGACCCTTCAGATCGAGGGACTGCAGATAAGGCTCTCAAGAGTGAGGTAATCTTTGCTCCCTCTTCTTCCTCCAGAACTTCATACTTTCAGCCTGCCTTTCGATTTCTACTTTTTTGTATAGCTTCTGAGGGTATTTTCAGTTTCTGGAATTAAAGTGGAGGAAATGCATAATTTATTATTAATCCAAAATTAGTTTCTTTTCAGTTCTTTTTAGAACTCGAATGTTATGACATTTATAGCTGTTAGGGTCGAGAATCTGGGATATATGTAATATCTTATGTTCTACGTAGGAACTAGTAAGTTGGAATTTTTTAACAAAAATAGTATGTATAACTCGATAGTGCGAATTAACCTGTCATTGTCTATTGTATGTAGTCATAACTTTATTGCAAACTATGTCTAGTAAAGTTACAAATTAATTTTTTCTGTAACATGCAATTTTCTTAGCATTATGTACCTGCTCAAGGATTAATGATTTAGTTTTTCAGAAAAGAACCAGTTTTTCCTAAACATTAGGAAAAGAGATGTGCTAGTGTAAATTAGGGGAATGTGCCAAACACTTGGACAGAATAGGGCCTTTTTTTCCTGAGAATTTCACTTATAGAAGAGCATCTTTTGGAAACAACCGAAAAGAAAAGGTGCGGAGAAGAAGTAAATGTAGTGCGCTTATAGACAAATGATTATTTTTACAATGATTGATAATTAACCAGTAAAAAGCGTTAACGCCGCTGAGAACAACACACGTGTTGCGAACTTGTGGTACAATAGAGTTGTTAATTCACTAGTAATTGCATATCTTCTAACAATCTCATGAGTGGCGTTGTAGAAACTCATCCATCAGTACATTATGTTTCGCCTGATTGAACTTTGCCCTAGTTTCTCAGCCATTCTTGTTTTTCCTGCTCCCAACTGCCAGTATTCTATAGCATGTCGGGGCTAATCCTCAAACTATCAGCCGATTTTGGCAGTTGATTTGGTCTTGATTTGTTATTGATACTATGAATACCTTTGCTTTGACAGTATTTCAGAACGGAACCACTTGCTTGTGAACCATCAAGTTTGCCAAAATACCCTCCTAGCAAAGAAATGAATGCGAAATTGCGGGAAGAGGAAGCAAGGAGGTATGTTCTATACTAATATGTCCTGGTGTGGGGTTGTTTGTCTTCACGGTTATTTTTTGTTATTCTGTTGTGACTTTCGAGTTTCTGGTTGTAATGCTTCAGTTTCTTGATTTTCAATGTGTAGGCAAGAATATGTTTTTGCAACACATTTGCTTCAGTTATTTATTTCTCTAATTTACCAGCTTCATTTATTCTCTATGACGTGCTTTAAGTGTTTTCTCATTATGTCCAGTGAGATGATTGTTTTAAATCTGAATTTTTGAAGGCAAGTGGTCACTGGATCTAAGGGACAGAAGGTAGAAAATGATCTGAAAAGATCAAAAGAGTTGCGAGCTGTTCCGGCACCTGATGCTAATGCGGAGTTAGCTTCGTCAATGCAGGTATCTTCAGTAACTTGTTTTATGTTTGGTTTTTCCCTTCTTAAGGATCTCTTTGTCTCTTAATCAATTGTTAAACTTTTTCTGTGTTTGAAAAAACAAAAAATCAAATTTTACATTCTTTCCTAAAAGGCTAAAAGTAAGCAATGATGAATTAAAGAGTCTAAACTCTAAAGGGCTTCAGTCACATGTAGTGTCTCAGAGCAAAGCTCAAGATAGAAAGAATATCAAAGCGTTTAAAAAACTTTAGTTAATCAAACAGATTAATCATGGTTCCCAAAATGTCGACGTGTCTTACCATTGAGAGTGTTGGTGTTGTTCAATAGTCGGTGCAAGCCGATTTGGTTAATAATTTGTCTATCAAATTTTCTCTCAGAGGAGACAGGCCAATTCCAATCCGAAGAGCCGAAGTGAATATTTCAACTATCAGAAGGAGGAAGCTGCATCTGGTTTTCCCATAGATCCTCCTAGATCTACTACGGAAGGTCTGAGAGAAACAAGCAAAGATCACCAGCAGGGTCATCCCAAAAGAGCTTCTTATTCAGGGCCTCTTCGTCAAGGATCCGGGTCGGGGAGAAAGCGTGATGAGCACACCAGAAGTGGCTTGTCCACGTTATCAAATTTGGTGGCTCCCCGGGCATCGTCCTCCTTCAAATCTGGAGATAAATTGGTTTCATCAGCTATGGATCCGCTTTTGGGATCATTTGGAAACCCCATGAGAAAGCACGATCGCTCGCAGATATTTTCTGGGTCACAACAATTAGAACATGAAAGAGTTGATTCCAAAGAACCTACCATGGTGAGTTCCTTTTAAATACTCAGCTTGTATGTACATGTTTTTTGTTTGTTAAATCAATTTTACAGTCATCCTGCTGTAAAATAAAATGCATTTCTTACCAAGCTTACAAATCGCATAGTCTTTCTAGGCGGTAACTTGTGTTGCATCATTCGAAAAAAACTTATATCCATGCTACAGCATAATCGTAACACATGCACAGGAAGAAATTATGATCACAATATTCGTCATCTACCAAATCTGGTGTAGTGTCTCTACAGGCTAAGCTCCTTGATTCACAACAATGTGGTTTATTTACTCGACTTGTGCTTTACCCTTGCAGGATCGCCGGGCCCAGAAAGAGAAGAAGATGAATTTTTCTGGTCCGATACTTGTCCCTTCTAGTAACATGGAGGATGTGCTCAAAGATCACGACAGACGGGTCCAGGATGCTTCTCGACGCCGAAGGCATGAGAGGTCGAGAGGTGAAAGAGTTCGAGCGAGGGAGAGGCTTTTGCCACCTAATACGGTGTATGCCTCCAGCCAGAATAGCGGATCGAATTAGGAGCAACTGTTCACTTGTGTAAATTATTTAGTTTGGGTGTGTAGATTTTTGTGGCAAAGATTGGTCTTCAAAAATTTATAGAATGATTTTGTCTTTGCTTCAGAAGGAATCCAATTGTTATATTACTCTCAGAATTTCTATAAGAAAAAAATGTTGCTCTGTTTTTTCTTTATCTCATTCTGTTGCTTTCTTGATGTCATTGATCTTCCGGTAAACCGCTTATACAACGATGTTGAAGCATCTAATTCTTAGTTTTCGTCTTTCTTGTGAATCTGCCTACGCGTCGCATCTGAGTATAAACAGTGTCTCTACCGGTAATTTAGATAACTCTTGAGGTGTAAGAACTACTCATTGTTAATAGGATCATCCAGCGGATAAGCTAATGCAAAACAGTAGTGCGAAAACGGAAAACCTCTATATATGAAAGTATAATCCAAAACAGCCATAAGCCAGAACAGATCCATTCAGTTGAATAAAGTACAGACATAGTATGAGACTCTTAGTTCGGTTTTCGATTTTAACGCGCAGAATGTGAAAAACTCAACGCGAGGATGCCACATGAAATTGGACATGGAGTATGTATGTGTGTATTTGTATGTATGTATGCCTTTATCAAAGATGTAGTCTGTTTTTCACTGTGTATCTTCTGTGCACAACTTATTCAAGTATGGCAGCTGTGAAGGGAGTGCTCCTTGAAGCCTAGCAAGCCTGCAAGACTGTTTTGTGAAAAGCTGATACGTCGATGGCCTTTCCCACGGAATGAACCCGAATTCATCGTTGGATTCTTCCATCCCGTCGACAAGGAACTGCCAGATCAGACATCCACCACCAGACTTGTTCCTCACTGCAGACTTGTAAATAATCTCAAGAATAAGTTTGTTGAATTTCTCCCTTTTAGTGTGGTCGAAATCTTTGTTCTCAGTTGAATATCCGAATTCAGTGAACAGTACAGGCTTGTTTAGCTCTTTGTCGCCGTCATGAATGTGTGACATCATCCACTTGGAAACAAATTTCAGTTTATAATCAAGATCTGGATTATGCAACCTGTCAACAGAAACCAAAGGAAAGAATGAGCTTCAAATGCAACTTCATGTTGAATGCTACTAGGCCAAGTTAGTAGAGAACTGCATCGAACAGAACAGCGTACCAATGATCAGGGTATATATGGACTGATGCAAAATCAATAGTCGGGATCTTTGAATTGCGAATGAAATCTGTTCCAACTTCAGCTGCCCAGAACTCAGGATTGACAGTCAACCGTTTAGAACTTTTAGGTCCATAAAATCCTTCGAGGCCAACTGTCACAAGATGTTTCTTGTCAACTGATTTCACGAAAGTCGACATTTCTTCTATCCAATTCTGAAGAAGTTATTGAGCAAAAGACAAGGTCAATGTCATATGTTACAGTTTAGGTTATTCTCTGCAGGTTTAGCTGTAAATGTTAACCATACAGATAATACGATAGTACTGTTTCCGAACTGGAAGTTGAAATGCAGATAATATTTACAAACTCATAGAACTGTTTTCTTTAACTGTAGGAATAAAGATGGTATAACTCAACATACCTGAAGTGTATCACCAGATGTATCAGAAACACAACGAGGTTCGTTGATTAACTCCCAGCCAAAGATAGTTGGATCATTTCTGTATTCAACCCCAGTCAATGTGTTCTTTCTTGTTAAAACAGTCTGCAAATTAGGAAATTAAGAAACAATCCGCAAATTATCAATATGGAGCAGGAGCACTCTGATGTGCAGCATCAGCGGTAAGTTAAATTATCGATATGGCAATGCAGATACATCTTTCTTAAACTACCCACAAGGGCCTAACAAATCAACTGCGCCTATGATTTTACCAGTGTTGCTTTATTAACTGGAATTAACATCTGATACTTTCATAACTTTTCCTGTCAGTGGACGAAAGGTTCAAACGACATGGCCTGATGTAGGATGTCGAAAGTTGATAAGTCAGTTCAGGGTCATGCAAGTTTTCTCATGCTGTCCGGTTTAGCAAATGTATAAACGAAGCAAGTCAAAGAGGCATATAAATTTTTCTAATAATATGAAGTTGCCACTTAATCCGGGTATATATATCATCGTTTATCGCTTACTCAGGCGGTGTTTCCAGCCAAGAAGAATGACATAAATGATCCCTAAAAATCAAAGTTGCAGTCTTTAAAAGGCAATGAACACATTATAGTCCTAAATTTGGAATAAAGTCCAAAACTCCTTATAAGATATGTGATCAGCTGATGTATCACAACAAGACAAACAAAACCTCTATCTCCTACAGAGCGGCAACCAAGAGCTACATTTCTAGTAAAAACTGCTGCTTACCTTGACATAATTTTTGAAATACTGGCGTATTGACGGATCATAGAAGAACGAATCGTTGGAAGAACTCAGACCGACGCCCTCATCCCAAGCCCACTTAACATACTGAGTCTTTCCGCCGTATGCTTGCAAGTTATTCACCAAGCACAGAAGCAATCTTATACCGTTTCG